>JAJEKV010000016.1:16637155-16831177 GCA_021234155.1 Isoetes taiwanensis | reverse complement strand
TTGTTGTACTTCGTTCGGTTACGTATTGCTTAGCAACAAATCTTTGGAAATAGGTTTGTCATGCTTCGGTTTATTAACGAGGTTGGAATCCCCTCACCTTGTCTTTACCTTTCCTTTCACCTTTGTGACCTTTGTCACCTTCACATCTTCATCGGAAGACTCTTCGCCTCCTCGATTTACTTCATCTTCATGCTTTAAAGTAACCAAGTTCTTGCTCAAGCTTGTACGGGCACTTCTACCCCACAACACCTTAGCTGTACAATGCATAGTATCCAAGGCAGACAAAAGCGGCAAACATGAAATTTATGATCACATGATAACTTGATGATAAAGCTATTGAGCTAAAACTCAAACCACAACCTTCACATCTTTCGGCAAATTGATCTGGCCAGATCATAAACATATGTGAACTTTGAGTTCCTTCTTACCTTTGGCTGAAATCGCATAGCGGATATGTGTTCGGACTTTGCATTTAAACTCCATCACAACAATGTATGCTTCAATATTCACTTCAAGGATTTGATTTGTACCGTGAAACTTTTGCGCCGACAGCAGTAGCACTCCCAATAGTTTGAGAAAGTAAATCCATTAAGGTTGCTTCTTCTTTCTTCAAGTATCGCAGCAAAGCTTGGTTGTTAAACGGAAATCTGCATAAAGTTTGATAGATTCTCTCTTCTGAAATTTAGTTAGTACAATAAAAATTGCAAGTAGCATCGGCACATTACCTTGCACCTACCTTCTTCAACAAAGGCTGCCTTTTTTCCTTTAATTTCTTCTTGACTTTCTTTGCGTAATAGACAAGAAGCTTCCATGTGATTGTCACGGCTGAGTTAGCACGAAAACAATTTACTTCATGATCTTTACTCTTGTGAACTTCTGGAAAATGCAGAGATGCTGGCGCTAAAGATGCCAATTTACCCTTGTAATTTTAGAATTCCATTGAAAGCCTTAGAAGTGTTCACCATGCAAATGCTCTTGCAAAGCGAGTCCTCACTTCATTGTTTGGGGCCATTTTGGTATACACCGAAGGAGTTCATTGAACTACACGCTTGAATCTTGACCCGTTTCCTTGATGTTGATCTTCCGGGACCTCAAAGGAACTTCAAAAAGCGATAAAAATGCGACATTTAATACTTCTTTTTACCTTGATTTGGCTTGGCTCTTCCAGGCGAGCTCACTAGAAACTCGAGCTGAAATTCACTCGCGTGTTTCTTGGCTTCATTTGAAATATATCTAAAACGGTAAAAACCCTTACATTTGGGTACTTTCTCTCAAATTTCTTGAAACACAAACATTTTCTAAAAGATAGCCAAAAATCGATACCTACGAGCACAGGAGAACTCATGGTGGTATAGTTCAAAGAGCTGCGGAATTACCAGAGAGGAAGAAAAACTGATACAAATACACAGCTTGGGAGATAAGTTTGTTCAAGAGCTGAATCTTTGTACTTAAATTTTATGTGATGATGGTAGATGAGTATAGTGAATTGAAGCCCCGAGGAGCCATCACCCGAGCCATCCGAGCCCATCACGGAGGCCATCACTGTGAGCGTCCCAGGCAGTCAGGTGCTGGATCAATTTAAGTCTTGGTAAGGTTTCTCAACTTCAAAAAGTTGTTGGGATAAGCAAAGCACCCCACAACAATATGCGCTCGAGAGCCTTTTGGAGGAAACCTGCTTTGCGACTCCTCTCAAGGCCTTTGTGGTTCTTGACCTTTCTTTTGCAGTAATTTGTGTATCTACTACCAATCGCTGCTCTCTGCTCTTCAACTTGTCATACTTGGTTCCTCCTGACTCACTTCTTCTTGAGACCTCTTCCTTCTCGACATCTTCTTTGGAATGGGAATTTTCAAAGACATTTGACCATCTCCTTTTGTTCACAAAGGTATTGAGGACAAAATGTCCCTTATGTCTGTAATCACGAGGAATTAAATTAGGAAGAACATTCGGTATAAATTTATCGTGAACACTAAGACCTACCCATACCCATTCTTGTAATTTTCCTTAAACATGACTCATGGGCGTCTTTGGGATTTGCATGCTTACTCTGAAACATTCTCTTGCTCATAATGTAGTAGGCCTCCCGTCTCATCATTTAGGCACTTCATAGGAATCTCATCTTCATTTTACATTTAAGTGAGGCTTGTCATTTGGCCGTGAGGTAGTAATCATCGACTTCCACTTTCCCTCCATTTGATAACCTGCCAAATAAAGGAATAAGCCTCGATTAGGTTCGCGGCTCTCTAAGCTCCCACATTAATGCGTTACCACGTCGATCTCTCGATTCATATATACGTGGTTGTGGGCGTGGCTCTGTGGTTTTCCTTTGATGATTGGCCTCTCACGTGTGAGCGTGATCTTGGGGTACGGCGCAAAAATCCATTTTACATCGAAATGGGTTTTTCTCCCACTATTTTAAACACGCCCCAACTATGAGAAAAGTGGCTTAAAAGGACCACAAAATGCGCTATTTTAGCTTATTTTGTGTCAATTGGCTTGGTGCAGCACAATATTATTACTCAACTATATGGTTCAAGACTGCTTTTTAGACACTCGACGCTTCACGAATTTAAACCGGACGTTGTCTTCTCGTATAAATTTGAACCATGAAGTGTTTACAAAGTTTTTGTTAAAGCGACATTGGTCTCCTTACGGCAATAAATTTATCTGAAAGTGTTGCGGAGCGGTATAAATTTATATGCTCCGGTACGGCGGTGGTGCTCGTTCGCGAAATACTAGCGATAATTGCTAATACCCTCAATTTCTGGCGGTATAAATTTATCTGGATTCGCGAAGTGCCGGTATAGAATTTATATACCTGAAACACGAAGCGGTTATAAATTTATCACGTATATACTAAGATTCTTCGAGGCATATAAATTTATACCGCAAGTGTTACGCAGCGATTCACCTCGAAACATACCATTTCGTGCTCAGACATCTAAATTATGCTAAGCTGGCGGCGGGGCAAAATTTCAATCGGTGGTTCTTTACGCTCTATGGGCGGTTTGATTGAATCTAAAAAACCATGCCAATTACTTTAATGCCTTTTTTATGCCGCTAGATTGGTGAAAGAAAGGAGAGATTTGAGGCAAATAGACGGTCGACCAAAAAATGCCAAAAAGCAGGTTGCTTTTACGACTGCCCAAACCGCATACTTACATTTCTTCGCTGTTGTCTTGGTGGCCACATTAACCACATCTCACTTGGATATATGAATTATTTAAAACGTCTTTGGATTGAAAAATTGAGAAACCTACTACTTCTCGAAGATGGGTGGAGTATCTGCAGCCGACGTGATACTCCCCAACAGAATAAGCCCTCCTAAGCCTTAAGTTGCAATGCATTTGCAGCTCCGCTGGGTGCCAATTCTCTCACGGTCAGAAAGTGCGCAGCATAGATTAGGCATAATACAAGGAGACTTGGGAGCAAATCCAATCCTGATGGGACGTCTAGATAGTGGTTGGAAGTATCACGAGCATTGAAAATTTCCAACGGAAATACGGTCGGGGGTAAAAGCTGACTGATTGCAAGCTTGAAGGCTAGAGAGAGATTTGGCGTGTGATGGTGCACAGGGCTGGAAGCACTTAAGTATAGAGATCTTGCTGAAAACCCTTTGGTCCAAACCCCTATTGGATGGAAAATAATCCGGCCTAGTATGCACAACAGAAATTCGACTTAACCAAATCCGACATGGGAGGAGAAGATGGATACTGGTAGAACTATTGAAATGGGATTACAGAGGCTGATGCGGTGATACATGGCAATGCCAGACTGGTTGCCAAATCGCGCTTGGGCTCTGGCTTTGGTTGGCGCTTGGACTTGGGCTTTGTATAAAATAAAATAGTATGTATTAACTTCCTGTCTCAACAAGATTGCGTGGTTACGGGTGATGCATTCTACTCTCCATGACTATGCCAAAACCCACGCGAAATATCCGGTTGTGAAGATAAAGTATCTTTCGATGAGCGGCTGATGCCAAATCCACTTGAAGTATTGTGAATTCGCCAGTTGTGAAGATAGTATCTCAATGACCTGCAATGCTTGACAGAAAGTGTGTGTCAGATGGATGGATAGTTGGATGGATGGATGGATGGATGGATGGTTGTTTTACGTCATGCCACTAAGCAGCATTCAACTGGACATGTGACCACACACCACACTACATTGCTCGGTTGGGCCCTGCCCCTAACCACTTTACATTACATTTGTGGAATTTGACATCCAACTATAGCTGAAGTGGGGTCAAAAAATGATAAAGCGAAAGAAAATGTGGAGGAAAGAGCTCAAGCACATTGTGGAGGAAAGAAAGCTGGGCTGTTGAAATGGGCTCATTTTCCATATTTGAAGATAATCTGAGACATGCATCTGAAATATAAATGAAAGAGAGTTTGACTGCTCTCATTTCTTGATGCTGCAATTTATCCTCAAGTGTCCACGCTTTGCATATACACTAAACACGTTGTAAACAAAGGTTCAGCATGAGAGGGGTATCACTCTCAAAATGCAAAAATAGACAAATTTTCTTGTTGTCAAGAACTCAAATCTATACAGCCATGCAAAAGGTGGATGTAGATCTTCATAAAATGAATAGAAAGCAAATATAACCTAGAAGTATTGCGATAAGAAGGAGCTAACAACTCAAACCGGCAACGCGTTCAATGCGAATTAAGCCCCGGATGAATGATGGGCATAAGTAGCAAGAAAAGTGTTGAACAACTTCTAGAAACGACTCGAGCAAAGGTAAAAAATCACGGGGAGATCGATGCCGACTGTGGTTGATGGTCCTGCAGTAAAACATACCCGGTTTCATGCCCGAAACTGATGCTCAATCACACTAAGCTTGTATTCTTTCCGCGATCTTGGCCGAATCCCGAATGCGTGGTCGAAGAACAGAACATGTTTGGTTTTCTAATTTTTTTTATTGTAGATGTGAAATTAAAGAAATTCAACGGCACGAAATCAAATTAGCTTAGGTGTATAGAGATTGGGTGAGCTAGAAGCTGTAAGAGTGATTGTTGGTTTTGTTGTTGTGTGTGGTGGAGACCATTGTACATAAAATCTATAAAGAAATTCTATCAAGTGGGAACCATGCCTCTTAAGACTGAAAAAATCTACGACACTAGAATCTATAGAATGGTATTTAATTAAAAGGGTGGGACTCATTCTATTCCCATTTTTTTTTTGAATTTTGTTATTTTACACAAAAGAACACCAGAGCCGAAGGCGTCCTTAATTGAATTTAAATGCGTTGGTGCATCAAGCTTTCTTCGGTTTTCTCAGGATGGCAGTGAAACAGAACAATGCAACTCAACAAAATTCATAGTGGTGTAACCAAAGTTGTAGTTGAAAAAAATTATTGATAAATTCAAGAATAGGTACAATGTGATGAAGACGGACGCCAGAGACCATGGTGGTCTTATTGCCACTACAGCTTACGGGCCACATCGGTAGGTGGTCCACCTTAGGGGATTAACTTATGGGCTTCATGCCGCCCGTAAGCCTCGGGGCAACCTCCTCAAGAGTGTGTGGAATGCCCACCAGGAGGTGCTCCTCCGAGCCACCTACCGACCTCGGCTCCAACTGACTTCTCCACTCCCTCCTCCCGCAGCTTTTCATCGAATATGCTCCTTCCCAACCTCCGTGGATGTTATGTGATGCTTGCAATATGCTTTGAGCTTCTGGACTGTCTCAAATTTCTTCGCGTCTTCGTCATCTCGAGCGTGTGCATGGCGTCTGTATTCACGCAGCAACCTTATCCCAAAGGCCGCGTTATGTAGCGTGAGCGGATTCGGTGAAGCCGTAACGGTAAGCCCCGCTTTGAGGTGGGGATCTATGCCGCCTGAGCTGCCTCGTGGATGCCCGAATCCAGATCCGCGGCCGGGTGCGGATTCGTGCCCTCGAACCACCCGGAGCAAGGAGAGTCTATGATTAACAACTACGATGCCATTAGTCAAAATGAAGAAAACAATGGTGAATTCGGGAATACAAAAGAGAGAACATTCATTCCAATCACACGCATACAAATGTTCCCGCCAATTGTATAGTAGGCTCTTTCACTCGAAGTCGAGAAAGCGCCCAGAGTCCCACCTACAACCATTATCATTACAATTTATGGCCGCAAATACGAACAAACAAACATAAAATGGTCTCATCAACAGACAAGCATGCTCTTTCACTCATGAAGCCGAGAAAGTCAAATAAAACTCAATGTACAAGTATAATCATTACAAAAATATACAACATTTCTTCACATTTCTTTACGTGACTTACACAACTCGACTATCTCAAAGATCCGTCACTCTTCTGATCACTATAATATTTGTCAGTCCATAGCTTTCATGATCGCTACTGTCTCTACATCGAATTCTCCTCCTTGAGGTGCTGGAGTAGTTCAATATCACATCGCCACAAGAATGGCAACAAGCATTCCGGCCAACACGAACGATTGGAAGACAAATCCACTCTATCCGCTTTCATACTCTTTCTCTCGGGTCGATAACTCTTCGCAATGATTGTATTTTTTGAGTTATGATACATCTGTAGGTGGAGTCGCCTATGATCGGGCCAGAAAGTTGTGTTTGTTAAAGTCCTGAATGCTTTATAAAACCATGTCCAAAATTTTCACCATAATAGGCTTCCACTTTGTGATGGCCGGATCGAGGTCATCGACATGCTCAATCTCTTTCGCTACCCCATACAAACTTGAACTCAAAAGTGGTTTCGCCGAGGACGCTTAAAGACATTGACAATATTTTCTTTTGCCATACAAGACTATATGGCCAATTAACTGGGCTTCTAGGCACCATTCAACACCTCTTGCTCGCCTAGGATACCGCATTTTAGAGCCCGTTGCAGACTGCTGAGGTGGTAATCTCGTGGACGCCTTTATCACGGCATAACGCGTTCCAATACTCCATTGATGTCAATAAGCTTGCGGGACCTCGGGCTGGTCCCGCTTGAGTTTTGCTCACTGCATCTCCCTTGACGGGATCCATATGCTGGATCATTATTTTTCCGTGTCCTTTTCTCGCCACAACAACATATTGGTCCCTTTTGTCAACTTTGGGATCTGTAAAAGATTCCTCCTCGCTACGTGAACCACCAGCGCCAGATCCACCTCGAGCTGACAATGATCCCATTTGTCATGACATCGATTTCCTCGAATGATGAAAGACGCCGATAGGAAATTAAGTTTCTATTCGCTGAGTCGAATGGAATAAGTAAAGTCATGGAGGGATTTCACCGCGAATCGAAACAATACGTATAAAGTGAACTCACCTCAACCTCGTGATTCTCCGTAATAGCTCCACGCGATTTTCGCCTAGACCTCAACATGGTCGCCTCCTACCGCCGCTTTCCCCTCGCTTTCAGGTCATCTTCGCCCCACGCTTCCGCCTGATTTCCGCCTTTGAAATGATCATGAAGGCCCAGATATGACCGTATCGGTTTCAACCATATCCTGCTCCCAACCACGGGATATTGGTTTCATTCCATACATAGCCCCCGAGAACAGCCATTTCATGTACCACTTCAGATAATAATATGATCTTCCCACTCAAGCCGGGTTATGAAGTACTTGATAACTCTTTGGCCTGGATAGGAATTCTATGTATCGGACTCATGCACCATCGCTACGAAATACTTTGTCCATCAATTGCACATCCTCCATAACCGCCTTCCTGTGGTCTCCATCCGCTTCTTGAGAAATCATGAACTTGTCGGAGTAGTGGCTGCCGCTAGACCACCACTTGTCCGTGTCTATAGCCCATCTTGAAACCAAAACCAAAACTATATTGGCAAGCTTGTGCCTTCTGCCGTTCACACTCATGTTCAAGTTCAGACATGAAGTACACGATCTTGTTGGTGAAGCATACCGCCTATTGAGACAAGAAATTGTCCGACAGTTCGCATGCAAAAGACAAGGAAACCGAAAAGTATCCAGCTCGGTCATGTCGACACGCCTTGTACCACCGCCTATGCGTCAGCTTTTTCATAAAAAAAGGGTGGATGGTAATAGTGCCATGGGCCCAAAAGCCGCCTGCACCACCAAACCCCTTTTGTGTCCCAAGGTTACCGTGAAATGGAGGGGAGTCACATCTGGCCTTAAATGGGGACCACCGAATCCAAGCTTCCTCTTCCGCCGCACTGCCACAGCACGCTCGGAAGGGTTTCGACGCTATGCTTTAGCTCTCTTCGTATTGATGGTAGGGCTGACATGCATCTGCTCAACTTCTTCATGTCTTCCCCTCATCAAGGCAGCCTTTTCCTTGTAATAATTAAAGTCGCTGCATGCATTGGAAGCAACATTGCGTAATCCCTCGCGGATGCTCTTCCAACGCCGCCTCTTTAGTACCGTGGGTATAACTTCTTGCGCCCCGCATTTTTGAGCTTTCACTTTTCCTTAGCGTGATTGTTCCATCAAGGATTCTCAGTCAGAGATCGTTGCTTTCCTTTGCCTGGGTCGCCCTATATCCTTTTCATAAATTGCTTGTCGAACAACTTTGGGTCCGCCTCGCATGGGAATTCTCCATTGCTATCCTTCGCCTTTGCCTCTGTCCATTGAGCCTATATCTCTTGCATTTCGCCAAACCATCTCAAGCATAAGAATGAGTCATATTGACCGATAAAGATTCCCCGCCTTTCTTGGTGTTCTCTTTCTTTTTTCCTCTCTTCATCCTCCCCCTCATCATCTTCTTTTGGCCTTCCAAACAGAACATATCCGGCAGAAGTTTCTCAAAGGTCTTCCACTTCTATCCTCAGGGAGCCCTGCTTCCTAGATCTGAGGACAACCCAATGCTTTCCACCGTCGAGCGTATGATCCGTCAGATACCTGGCCGATTCAAGTAAATGTCCCAATGTTAGAGCATGAAAGTATCTACTTAACACCAAGGAAACACACTAAATAGGAGGAGCTGACTACGTAGTCGAGAATACCCACGAAAGCGTTCATAGAGTCTCCATGCAGAGAAAGCATCGCCAGATTCCCAAATCTTTATTTCACGCCTTCTAATGATGCAACTTAGATACAAACTAAGCCGACATTGCCCCAAGAGGCGGTATTAAGATTGGGCATGCCCACAAGCTTTTGCTCTTCTACCATTAATCTCCAACGCTCTCTCTATTACTGTTTCTCACCGCGAAGTCAGAAAGTGAGAGGAGCACAAGTAAGTGAGAAGATACCAGTGATTTTTCTCAACTCATGAAGTCGAATACCCTCGAGAGGAGAGAACATAGTAGGAGAGTGAAGGTTGTGAGTGAAAGAATCAGCCTATTCAAATCCTTCTTGTTAATGCCCTCCTAACGACACCTAGAATAGAAACTAAGCCACACCGTAAGAGGCGCAAGAAAGGATGCAAGGCTCGGGATGCTTCACCATTAATCTCTAATGTTCTTTATCGCCGGGTTTCGACTCGGGCGAAGTCGAGAAAGTCCCTTGAATGTTTAATTTACTGGGTTTCGACCGCTGAAGTCGAGAAAGTTCCAGACTTTGATTTTCATAGCCTTCGCTTTCAATTTCGCGAAGTCGGTGAAACGCCGCTGAAAAATCGGAAATGATAGATGTTAGGCTTTCGACCGGGCGAAATGAAACCGAACGACGCTTATTTACCTTATGTAGCTGGCACTCGCCGCTATCGTGGTTCGGGCAGTATACGCCGCCACCAAGTGTCGGGCGTGTCCACCGAAGAACTCGCGACTCATTGGCATATCTATATCCTTTTTGATCCTTGCTGCACCTCCTTCTCCGCCCGCAATACTTGTGCTGCCCTTACCTACGCCCTAGAATCACAACAACCCTTGAACTGACGCTTTCCCTTCGTGTCTCCCACTTCCAAATGAACAACTGAATCGGGCCGACTGGTTGAAAGGTATGACATCGCAGTATTGACCGGCACTGATATTCCAACCATCAGGTTTAGAATCTCCAGCGTGCTGGATTAAATCCTGTGGTTGAACAAGACGACATCTCCGCGGCAAACCTTCGTAAGCAGCTCGATGTCCAAGAAGCAGCCAGATATCTCATCCTGAGCATCAGAAGCTGCCCATTTTCTGGCCCCTCTCTCAGAAAATCCCGGATCCGTCATCGACTCATTAATGGGAGTATAAAAGCATATAGGTGCCCTAAAAAGCATATTTAGTGACTAAAAAGGTACCCAAAAAGGTAGCCGTGACTAGTATCCGGCACCCCATAGTATTCGTTAATTATAAGGTACATGTTTTAGAACTTTTATATATATATTGATTCTATAGCATTATCTTTTATCTTACCTGAATATTTTATCCAGACTTTTATTTTGGATTTTGTATTAGTTTTAATGAAAAAGAAAATGAGAAAGCACCTGCCTGAAAAATTGGGCGTATTTGCGTTCAAAAAGTGGTACACCTCGAACATGCTTTTTACCCCTGAGTTCATACAATATCTTCGGCTCTGCCATCATCCGGGATTCCTCCCGTGGTGTCATATGCTCCATCTGCCCAAGAGTCCGAATATTTTTCTTTATGAACCACAACTTCCTTTGTAACTACCGAAAGTTTGTAGAGTCTTGACACCTCGGACGTGAAGCTCCCCGTGTTGAACAATTTTTCCTCACTCACTGGAAATCTCCATTCCAAGCTCCCTGGATGTTAGGGTTTCGGCCTCCTTCATCCCTTCCAGATCCTTCCACCCAAGGTTCCGACAATTTAAAAGCGCCGCCTTTTGTCCGAGCCCTTCTCGCTTTGCTCATTGAAGAGTGAGAATAATTGGATCTTACGATAATTTCTTCGTGTGGTAGAACTTACCCTTCCGCGCCTTCCACATACATTGTTATATGCTTCAATCCGCGCAGTAGAGAGATCACAACACCGACCTTCTTGTACTTGTCCCCTCGAGCTCTTCTTATCCCTTTGCCCCGCAATAGATCTTTCTTTCCCACTTGTTGATACCTCGTCCATACCACCAAGAATCTCGGGTGTGTCAAGAAGCTCGCCTCCAATCCCTCGATGATGGCTAAGAACGGAGTTCGCCCGCGATCACTAGCGAATTCGCGGTGAATCTTTGCAAGACCAAAGGATGGATCAAGAAAGGTATTCCGACCAAAGAAAAACCTCGAGCTCACCCGAGCTGCCTGACTTTTCTCTTTGCGCCGCCAGAACCAGCATCCGCTCCGCCCTCGCTTCTTGATCGGAGTCGCCATGTCGTAATGCCCCCGCATCTTCTTCCCCGCCGAACTCCCTTGTAATTAAGCCTCTTCCGCGCCTTTGAGGTTTTAGGACCGCCGCGTAAAAGGTCGAGCGTGTCCTTAAATTTGAATTTAAGGACATACATTCAATTAAGGAAAAAAAGCGGGCTAAGGGTACGGCCGACGGTCGGCTTTAGCTCAGCCCAAACACCATTTTGAAATTGAATCACATCCGTGGACTTTAGTGAGCGCGGTAGACCGGGCGGCGCTTTTATCTTCACCGGCGGCATTGGCTTAATTTTGAGTTGGGAGGCGAAAGCACGGTAGCTTTACTTTCGTGAATGGCGCCACGATCGCGTTAAGCTCCTCCGCCTTTGCTCGCTTTCTTTTCTAACCGCCTCTTATTGCAAGTAGTTGATTTGATCTATGAGCACGGAGCTAAGGCAGCAAGCCGGAGAGGAACGCCACACACGGAACTCTACACCGCGCTGCCATGGAAGGGGATACACGAGAATCGCATTGATACAAATATTAGATGCTAATGCACTCTTGATGAGACCCATTGTAAGAAGCAAAGACTCTGAGGTGAGGTCGCGGGATCTGTGATACAATGGCCCAAGGAATTACTTGCGTGAAGAGGTGAGTTTTAGAGATGCCCGTGTTATTTTGTGTGTAGAACATGCCGCCCGTGTTTAGATCATGGAACCGCCATAAGCTCGTGGTTTATTGTTTCCTTTGTCGAGCATTTCTTAGCCGAGAGATGAATTACTCGTGGGTTGAGAGATGCTCCTGGCCGGAAACAATGGATCGGGTACGTGAACACTTCCGGTGTTCTGGTCATGGAATGTTAAAAGCGACAACTAGCGAAAGCCAGTTTTAGGTGTATTTTTTCTTGGAATGTTTTCCCTTCGGTTTAAAAGCATAGGGCTCCATCCAAAGAGTATCCGTTAGGGCATTACTAGTTGTGTATAGATCAAGCTAGGTCTAAGGCCCTAGAGATGCGGTTCAAATGCATCCTCCTGTGGTTGAAAGTGAGGAGGAGCCTCGGCCAAATCCGAACCCTCCCCTTACGCAATATTCGAGGAAGATGGTTCGGCGAGAGTGGCTCGACTGGGTCGAGGCACTCCGTGACTGCAACACGTGAGAATTGGCCCCCGGCTTAGACCCGAGAGGCCTGCCGGACGCAGAGCCACTTCCTTCGCAATATTCGAGCAAGATGGTTGAAGGGTATTCTGCCAGCTTTGAAAAACATGTCTGCAGGAGGCGGGCATTGCTATGTGAAGACCAGCGGGTCCTCTCGGCAGGATAGGCGGGCGCCTTAAGGAAGCTAGTCTTGAGGCTATCGTTCCCTAAGCTAAAGGCATTCGCGCGGCGAGAATGCGAGGCAATGTGTGTGGTTTCCACGTGGTTAGTTATGAGGCCTCCACCGGTCAGGAGCCTCCCTTACGCCCAATGTTCGGCGAGATGGTTCGGAAGAGTGGCTGGCCCGGAAATGAAAGGTTTCCTGCATTTCATATCTGAGGAGAATTGAAGCTGGCCAAAGTTCTCGACTTCTGATCGAGAATGCAAGTGTTAACTTCTGTCACGCATTCTCGACTCGCAAGTCGAGAATGCCTTAGCCACCGAGAACTCCGGATAGTACACATGGAGTGCTGGTTGGTTAAGGCATTCTCGACTCAAGGAGTCGAGAATACTGACGCATGAGCCAAATAAATACCCCTATGGTTCGACCAAGCCCAAGCAGACAAATAAAACCACTTCCCTTCGCAATATTTGAGCTTAGATTCAAATCCTTGTACTTCCCTGCGGTCTCATATTAAATTATCCAAGCATTTAAATCAAGCTTTAAACCCGAACTAGACAACTCATTAGCAACTTTGGTTTGCTTAGTTGAGCAAACCAATTTAGCAACTCTCATTGTGCGACTTATAAATAGCATTATGAATCGAAATGAATATGTAATAATTTCATCACATCTATAAAACATTTGCCCGATATACAATCATGAGTGAATATCAATAATACTCGAGAATCATTCATGTTAAATACAACTAATTCGAGCTTGAACACAAGCAAGTATTTGGCTCCTCATTTGGGTGTGCTTTACTCTTAGTATTGGAGTTGGGGAGCGGTATTCATTCTCTTTCTACCCCGAGATCTTTTTTCTCCACTCCACTCCACGGTTCCAATCCAAAGACTTCATGAAGTAGAGGATTTCCTCGCATACATTCATGAGTGTATATCAATAACACTCACAATCGCTCATGTTAAATACTGACTTGATTCCTAGCTTGAACACGCGCACGTCTTTGGCTCCTCATTTGGGTATGTGCTTTCTTGTCTTTCAATTTGGAGAGCGATACATTCTTTTCTCTTTCGCGAGAGAGATCTTCGTTTCTCCACTTTCGTGGTTCATACCCAAAGGTTTCATGAAGCGTAGGGTTTTCCCCTGCATATGCTTCCTCAAGCCCCTCTGCAAGAAAATGCTTCAAGGCATTAAACTGAACTGATTGTGACCATGTGTTCACTCTCATCACATCACCATATCTCGAGCTTCAGAGATATTTCGTATGCATAATCGCCCTCTATGCTAGATAACACTTCTCGAAATAAGCCGCTACAGTAGTGATCTTTCTTTTCTTGATCGCCCTTGCCTTCCAGAATCAATTGACAAAAATCTTATTTGTTCAATCAAATGCTCCTCCATTGTTGTCAAAGGCCAACTTATTGCTTGCGTGGAAAATAAGAATCAATCTAAAGACTCTCCATCATCAAAAGAACTTGATGTAATCACCTCCTTAGCATAAGGTTTGCTGATTTCACAAATTAAGGCAACCGCTTTCACAAACTTTTCTTAGAGGAGTGTCTCTTGTGTCCAAAGAAGGATGATAGCACAGGGAGAGCACCATGCACATGATAATTGATAACATGGGAGGGCAAAGTAGACAAAAGTAGTGACCAACCAGATACAGCTGCAGCCTTAAGAGCTGGTGATGGTTTGCTGATTCCGAGGGACTGGTCTGCATCCATGTTCCCTTCATGCTTACTAATGTCCATAAATATTTCCATGGAGAAAAAGGTTGTAAGACGAAGTGAGGAATTAAAGAAAGTACATGAGACTTACGTCTTAGCTTCCTTGGCCATTTCTTCTAGAGTAAATTCCTTGGCCACAACCTTCTCCAGGAGACGTACAAAAATTTCTTTGCTTTTTAGTCCCTGTAGCTGAGTCCAGGGTACTATGCTCATGTTTTTCTGTTTTCCTTCAATATTTTGTTTTTGGTTTTTTTCCAGTGGAGCTAGCTTGTTCTTTAAGCTCACCATCCTCGAACATGCAAAAAAAAAATTTCTTGAAGATCCCAAACCTGTTAATGGTCGAAGTCAATGTTGTTCCAAACGTTTTGTACGTATATAAAAAATACGTATGCATACGTTTTTTACAAGTATAAATCAATACAAACGTATTTTACAAAAACTTTTTTTTTCTCCCCTTTTTTTTTGGTAAATCAGAAATCTACCTCCTTGATGAGCCTATTATTTGCCTATCTGTGGAGGATGCTATCCAAGATCATTGTGAGGTGGCTAAGAAGCATTCAAGGAAGCAAGCAACCGAACATGATTTGGGGTCTTCACCTTGTCATCTCAGGCCATGATCGTCTACTCCGTCCGAGCGGCGTTTAGGGCAACAGAGAAACGTATGAATGGAAGAAAAAAGAAGACTTACCTAAGATATTAACAAATATAATATGTTATATTAAAAAAAAGGCAAGGATAAAAAAACTACTAAATTTTTGACCAACGTTTTTATCATACATACGTATAATACGTTTGTTTCAAAAAATACGTTTGGTATATGTAAAATACGCGTATTTATACAACACTGGTCGAAGTCAAATCATTTAGTGTTAGTAGCGTAACTTGAAAGCCTAACCTTGAAAGCAGGGCACGGTATAAATTTATATCGAGCCAAGTCACGATATAAATTTTTACCAAGGCACGCCAAGGAACGGCACCATAAATTTATACCGGCAGTATACAAGGCGCAGTAAATTTATCTGCGTGCCTTACGGTATAAATTTATACCGTGACTTGGCTCGGTATAAATTTATACCGAGCCCTGCTGTCAGGGTTGGTATAAATTTATACAGTTTGAGGCCAGTGCACAGTTCACTTCACATTAAACATACTACTAAAAGATAATTAAAAGTTTAACTTACTTGACCATCTCGGAAGGCAAGCTGGAAGTAATTGTCGTACTGCTTTACAGCCATTATAGGCTTCTTATCGGAATCATAACTAAGGCAGCACTCTGTGACACAAGCTTCTCGAAGCTCTTTGAGCTTGTTCTTTTGCTTTTTAAAGTCATCTCCATGCACTTGTTCGAACTCCACGTACTCTCGGTGCATAAAGCGGATCTTATCTATCAGGCTCATTTTTAATCTGAAGTCATTGTCGAGATTATGACTCACGGCAATGACCTTTGCTTCTTCGTCTGTCACCCAACATAGATATGTGCTTCCATGCTCTTCTAGACTTCATTACGGCTTTCTTCTTTTGAAAGTTCTTTTCTTGCTATATAACTATGTATGCCTCCAAGAACATAATAGGTGTAATCTTCGAAGTCTGCCTTTTGTAGTCTTTTAATTGGTTGCGACTTACGTCTACCATCTGGCCCCTGTGACACATGGGCATGAGGATTCCTTCATTCTTTGCTTGAGGATAGCCACATGTGCCGCGATGACGACTTTTGGACTGAAGCACTCTGACCCCATCTTCATTCTTTGGTGGCCTCTTAATCGTGCTCAGTGTCAAAGAGATGGTTTGCTTGAGGAGTTTGCTCTTGTTAACCCTCTTTAAAATAGCACTTGACTTGTCTGAGGGCTGCACATGGTGTGTTTTTTTTTAAGGTACTCAACTTTTTATGTGGGCGACGCTTGTCTTTGGTCGGTCTTTGGACCCGTCAAGTGAAATTTTTTTAAGCTCGTCATAGCACTTCACCGCCATTTCCTCACGGCGCCAAATTACGTTGGTCGATCCGAAGCCGAGAAATTGCCACTTCAAAGAATCCGTGCGGGTTGTTGATCCGTCTTCTGATGCGAGGTGATGACGCCATGTTCTAAGTAAGCAATTTGAAAGTAAATTTGGCGGTTTTGAAGTTCTTGAATATAAATACCATGAATTTCTTTGTTTGCTAGATTTCTCCAATTACGCCTATGGCGGAATGGAGAGAAGCTTTTCGTGCATCGTATGCAAGAATCAAGTTAATTTTGATGTTGCAAAACCGCTATCTAGCCTCCAAGTTTTCAGTCGGGCCTGAAAATTTTTTGGCAGTTGTTCCCGAATTGCTGATGCAATTTGTCAGCAATCCACAAGTGCAGATTCAAGAACAGAGCCAACAAGTTTCAGGCCGAATGCAAGCGAATTTGTGCTAGATATTTACCATGGTAATTGAGGATCATGATGCATCTCATTTTCATGTATGCTAAAATGCATATTAATCTATGAGTTTGCTTTGAACTGAAAGATGCTAGACAAGATCAGTTACATATGGCTACATCAATTCCTATAGATTCAGGTAATTTTGAACTTACATATTTGAACTTACATATTTGTTGTTGATTTCTTTCCTTAATTGTTGATGTTTGCTTTAATTCTAGAAAATGTTTACTGTCACAATCCCGAACCTTATGGAGACAATGAAGAGTTTGCATTTCATGAAGATTTGCAACCTTCTTACCATGAAGGTGATTTCCAAGAGTCTGAAGGGTGGCGCCAACAGGGAACTCAAGATGTCCAAAGTGAAGAAGGTGTGCAACCTTCTTTAAGTCGATTTCAAGGAATTGGATTCCTTGAATTTACTTTGAACTTTTCTTTTGCTAATCTTTGTTGTCTTTCTTGTTATGAAGGGTGTCACCAAGATAATACACAAGGAACCCAATGTCATGATCAACCTCATTTTCAAGGTAAGCAAGGTTTGCATGATTTAACAACTCTACAAAGGTTTCTTCGACTTTTTCACTTGATTCTTTTTTCTAGCGAGTTGTCATGCTTTTAGAAGGTATAGAGCTGAGTTAAGGAGAAAAGAGAGAGAGCTTAAGAGGGAAAGGGAAATTGCAAAAGAGATGAAGAAGCATTGCTCCAAGGTGATCTAAGCACATGGAAGAAGAGAATGCTATCAAAAAAGGTTCTTGATGAAGGTGAAAAAGGTTCTTGTTAATGCAAGTTGTAGGGATAGGAAAGAGATAATTAAGTCTGGCGCAAAGTGGCTACCCTAACTTGTTGTTCCTAACTCAAGGATGAATCAGAATGAAGAAAATTGTGGAGAATTTAAAGAACTCTTTTTAGATCATAAGAATGAGAAGAAAACAGATATTAAGAGGGCAAGAATTGCTGCCATGGTTTATCTTTGTCAATACCAATATTAACAAATCAGCTTTCTCGAACTCTATGCCCGAACAGGAAAGATTGTCACAAGCTTCTTTGTAAGAAGAAGAGTAGATGCTTTGAACTTGGTGAGGGTCCATGGTCCATGTTCAAAAATAAGATTAGATGTGACAAACTCTCTTATGACGAGAGAAAACTAGTGGTGGATTTTTGGAGACACAATACAAGAGTTTCCCCATGTAAGAAACATGTCATCAAGATAAAAGCAACTTCTGGAAAGAAGATATTGCATGCACTACACTTTCTTGAAGAGACACAGGTAATTTTAAAGCAATTTGTTTTCAAATTGTTAAGGTTTAAGATTTTCAACTTAAGGTTGTTGATATGTTGTTGCTGTTTCTGCAGCAAGTTTTCTTCCAACGATTTGAAAGGCAATATCCATACTTTCAAATATCATTTACAGCATTCCATGCTCTAAAGCCTCCATATGTCAGGAAGGTAAAAGATAGAGAGACTTGTTGCTGTATCTACCATTTGAGAGTTGACTTTGTGAGACAGGCCATAAACAAAGTAAGATTAGATCAGGACCTCCATGGTCCAAATTGCACATGCAATTGTGATGTATGTGGTATAGGACCAACCTGCAATGCATCTAAAGCTACATATGCTTCAACCTCTGAGCTTTGGAGATCTTTGGTATGTCCTAAGGATGAATCAGAAGAGTGGCATCAACATAATTGTCTGCTGCTTAAATGCAAGGCTTGTGGAAAAAACAAAGTGCCAACTTGTCCAAAAGAAAGAGATTACAAGTTGAACCATCAAGTAGATTGGAAGACATTTGATAAGGTAATTCAAATTGTTATTCTTAAATGAGATATTCTTTTCAGCTCAAACTCTTCTTTTGAACATAACAGGTTTATGAGGAGGACAAGGTAACATTTGCTGAGAAGGAAAAACTTGTTAAGAAGAAAGGAGCTGCTGAGAAGACTGCAGGGAAGAAGTCTTTGGTCGGGAGAAAGAAAGGTGGTGCCGGGCAAGGCTAGCTGGCGAGAATCAGTGACGTAAGAAAGGTGGTGCTGGTAAGACTGTTGATGAGAATTCAGGTCAGAAAGAAGATCCGAAGGCTAAGAAGAAGGTATTACAAGTAACTTGAAATGTTAAATCCAAAAAGGTGGTACTGATATATGTTTTGCTTCTTTGTAGGAAGCTCCCAAACCTGTCAACAAGCTTGTTTACAAGACGACACCAGTAGCAGAGTTGTTCCAATTTGCTGATACCTTCCTCATTCCATTCATCCCTCATAATTATGAAGCCAGATGGCAAGCAAAACAGTTTAGGGAGTGTTTGGCAGCTTTTCCAAAGGACACTATAGTTTCGGTGATTGACTTTGCGAGAGAACTACACCTTCAAAATCCAACAAGAAATACAAAGCTTGCATTGGAGGAATGACCAATGCACCATTTTGGTGCACATCACATATAGGCATGCTCCACCTTCTACGAGCGAGAATAGAAAGATCATTAAGGAAACACATTTTTACATAAGTGATGAAACATGATGTACTCTTAGCTTCAACATTGTTTGCAAAAACATGTAGTTTTCTGCCGACAAGGGTGTCCATTACAAGAATCATGTCATGTGGTGCGGTGGATGTTCCCATCAATTTAAAGGAGCAAGGATGTTCTACTTCCTAGGCGTGTTCTTTCAAAGCAATCGGAAAACCAATACATGAACGGAATTTCTTTGCATCATATCATGGCAAAGGTAATTACTTTTATTTTAGTCTATTGGTTCTTTTTTAATTGGCATTTCTTTAAAATTACGTAATCAATCCTTGCGGATGAGCATGATGGTGCTTTGGTCTTTGTAATAAAAGAGCCCTCACACATGAGATGTTGAAGAGGAATTCATTACCACTAAGGAATGCACATGATGCGCTTGTTGTTTTTCTTGAGCACATTTTAAGTCGACAGTGACAATGAAGGAGATCATCCTTGCGGGTACACACAATGAGTTCGGGTTTTACATGTTGTTTGCATTGCATGTTATTTTACATGATTCCTTTTGCGATATATTTTGGGAGATAGCTATCAATGAGGTTGATAGAAGTGATGATCATGATTGTAAGACATTAACAGGTTCCGTAAAGTTGCATTGTATCGGACTGTGCATTCCAATGACCCTACTCGAGGGTTGCTCATATGGATTTCGGTTATACATAATTCTTGTTAGGCGGAAAGTTTGGGAAGTGCATAAACAAAAGCGAGAATAGGATCTTGGGTTTATTCTAACTAATTCAGTCTTAAAGACGCGCCGGAAACATTACGAGGTCCTATCTATGAAGGGGATCATGAATGGGTTTTACGATGTAGTTGATGTTGGGGATAATTTTGCGGTACCATCCGAGGCCAACAACAAGGAAAGGTAGACTTCTACATCATCAAATGCACTAAGCCTAAACACATTGTAGAGAGGGCCTTTAAAGATGCATGGGGTGCTAAATTTGCTAGAAGAGAAGTGGTCCTCTCGGTAAGTATTATAAGTTTTTAGGAGGTAGTGAATTTGAATTGCTTGAAGATGCACCGAGTGCAATGCATCTGACCACTTGGTCATGTCGTGTTGCTTTGATATGGTGGTCTGTAAGTGAAAACATATACAAACTTCAAAGGATGTTCATGATCATCTTTTAGATCGAGTTTTTGGAGCACAAGAGTAGTCTTTATGCGAGATAGCTTAGTAGATGAGGATGAGCACAAGACCGAAGTTCTTCAATGAGAAATAGAACCAAATGAATTCTTTACTATCATACAAGCATTGCTAGTGCTAACCAAATTGTATTCAATTGTAACATTCATATTCAAGTAATAAAGAAAAGTTTCATTCTTTTTTTGCTATTGCGAGATCTAGTTTGAATAGTAAGAACTAGTTGCGGGTTTATTTTGAAATGTAAGATTTGGTTGCGGATCCCGGTAATCCCTCAATTGAGTTGGTGCGGGGACCTCCAGGTTGCACATGGCAACCAATCTATACCTTGATCTTGCAAGAATGAAGCTCTGTTACCACAGTTTGCAATTTTTCCCAATTCGAGAAAAAGACTGTGTACTTCAAATGCCAAATGCTAGCAGGCCTTAATGTATTTAGGTGTTGAATCCAGCTGGTTTATATGCTTGAGAGATGTACTTAAGTAGATATAAAACTTTCTCTCAAGTCGGATGCACTTAGCTATTTCAAAAGATCGTCATTGACCAGTCAAAAATTGGTCAATGACCCGGGCGAGAGCTAAGATTTGCAAATTGAGTGTTCAAAGTTTCTTTAGTAGTATAATCACTTGGAATTGTCTCGATGATCTTTAAGATTGTGTGCAAGCCATAAACCATGGGAAAGGGCAAATAGAATTTGAGTTGTATGCATGTTTGAATTGTATTGCGAGAATATTACGTGGTATTGCGTAATATCAATTGAATTGTTTGAATATCATTTGAATTGTTTTAATTCTTACGTGGTATTGCGAGAATATCGTTTGAATTGTAAGAATTGGTTCACAATACAAAACACTTTGCATAAACAAGAGAACTGAACCAATGAAGAAAAAAAAATACAAAAATTTTAAAGAAGCACAAAGTTCATATATTCAAGTGGTTATAGACATGGTCACATTCAAAAAAATTGCAGACTGTCACATATTCAACATGTAGTTTACATATTCAATAACATAGAGACTGTCATATATTCACAAAATTGCATCATCATACTCAAAATTTACACGACAGGCGGTTAACATTGAAAACTTAAGATTGTTTCAAAACCAAACTTCAACTTTAACCCCCAAAGCTAGCAATCGCTTATCTAGCTTCCTTATAAACTTCTCTGCAAGAGTGAGGTCTTCCTCATCGATTGGATATCTGAATGTGAATGGTGACTTTGAAGGAGTAGGCTCTTCATGTGTTGGAGTATGAATCGAGAAGCGGGTGTAACAGGAGAAGCATGTGTAACAAGAGAAGCAAGTGGAGAACCTGTGTAACAGGGGGGTTGTTGGGATCTCACGTTCGGGACTAGTTCTGATGATAGGACTTGACCGACTTCCCGATCTTGCTTTCTTGTTCTTTGCTCCTAAGAATCGTCTTCTTGCCTTTCCTCTTAGCAACAAAATCTTTGGAAATAGGTTTGTCATACTCGGTTGTAACGAGTTGGAATCCTCACCCTTGTCTTTACCTTTTCCTTTCACCTTTGTGACCTTTGTCACCTTCACATCTTCATCGAAGACTCTTCATACTCCTCGGTTACTTCATCTTCATGCTTTAAAGTAACCAAGTTCTTGCTCAAGCTTGTCGGGCACTTCTACCCCACAACCTTGCCACAACAATGCATAGTATCCAAGACGAACCAAAAGCGGAAACATGAAATTTATGATCACATGATAACTTGATAAGAAAACCATGTCGAGGCTAAAACTCAAACCACAACCTTCACATTTTTCAAAGAAATTGATCTCGAGGCGGATCATAAACACCCATGTGAACTTTGAGTTCCTTCTTACCTTTGGCTGAAATGCATAGCGAGATATGTGTTTGAGACTTTGCATTCCAAAACTCCATCCTATGGCCATATGCTTCAATATTCACTTCAAGGATTTGATTTCTTCCTTCAACTTTTCTACGCATCAACAACATTAGCACTCCCAATAGTTTGAGAAAGTAAATCCATTAAAGTTGCTTCTTCTTTCTTCAAGTATGCAACCAAAGCTTGGTTGTTAGGCAAATCTGCACTGTAAAGTTTGATAGATTCTCTCTTCTCTGAAATTTGATTGTACAATAAAGTGCAAGTAGCATCAGCACATTGCACTGCACCTACCTTCTTCAACAAAGCTGCCTTTTTTCCTTTAATTTCTTCTTGACTTTCTTTTTGCATGTCGACAAGCTTCTAATGTGATTGATAATCACATTGAGGTTAACTTGAAAAAACAATTTACTTCATGATCTTTACTCTTGTGAACTCACTGAGAAAAAATGCGGGAGTCTGCTTTCTAAAGATGCCCAATTTACCTTGTAATTTTGGGGGTCAGCCAAAGCCTTAGGGGTGTTCTGCCATACAAATGCTCTTGCAAAACGAGTCCTCACTTCATTGTTTGTAGGGCCATTTTGGTATACTTTTCGAAGGAGTTCATTGAACTTCTGCTTTCGAATCTGCTTGATTTCCTTGATGTTGATCTTCCCGGACCTCAAAGGAACTTCAAAAACCGATAAAAATCGGCATTTAATACTTCTTTTGCCTTGATTTGGCTTGGCTTTCTTCAGACGACTCCACTTTTCCGAAACTCAACAAATTCATCTATGTTCTTGCGGCTTCAAATTGAAATATAATAAAAACAAAGAAAACCACTTACATTTGAGTACTTTATGTTATAAATTTGCTTTGAAGCACAAACATTTTCTAAAAAGATAGCAAAAAATCGCGATACCTCTGGCGCTGGGGAGAACTCATGGTATAGTTGCAAAAGAGCTGCGGAATTGCAAAGGAAAAAAAGCAGTACAAATACACAAAGCTTGGGAGATAAGTTTGTTCAAGAGTCTTTGCCGCTAAATTCTATGATGATGGCCGCCGAGTATAACCGCTTGATTGAATTGAAGCCCATCATGAGCCCATCACGAGCCCATCACAAGCCCATCATGAGCCCGTCCGAGCCCGTCCGTGCTCGTTAATTTAGGTGCTGGTAAGGTGCTATAACTTCAAAAAGTTGGGTAGGTTAAGCAAAAAAGCACCCCACAACAATGTCTGCTCCAGGAGCCTTTTGGAGAGCTTCTGCTGACTCCTCTATGGTCAAGGCCTTTGTGGTTCTTGACCTTTCTTTGGTGGGAGGCTGTGTATCTACTACCAATGCTGCTCTCTTGCTCTTCCCGCTTGTCACCACTGGTTCCTCCTCTGACTCTTCTTCTTCCGAATCCTCTTCCTTCTCGACATCTTCTTTAGGAATGGGGTACCAAAGACATTTGACCATCTCCTTTTGTTCACAAAGTATTACTGAGGACAAAATGTCCACTATGTCCTGTAATGCAGGGTAAATTAGGAAGACATTCGGTATAAATTTATACGTGAAGACACTAAGACCTACTTACATACCCATTCTTGTAATTTTCCGCCATGTAATCATGGACGTCTTTAGGTTTGCACATGCTTATACAAAACATTCTACTGCTCATAATGTAGTAGACCTCCCCGTCATCATTTAGGCACTTCATAGGAATCTCATCTTCATTTTCTGTTGCAGTGAGGCTTGTCATTTCGCCGGCGGGGTAGTAATCATCCGACTTCCACTTTCCCCTCCCTGACTGATAACACAAATAAAGGTACGCCTCAGTGGGTTTGCGCTCTCTCGCTCCCCTGTGTACGTACCACGTCTGATCTCTCAGTTCATATATCTGTGGTTGTGGCTGTGGCTCTGCTGGTTTTTCCTTTGATGATTGGCCTCTCTGTGTGAACGTGATCTTGGGGCTGAAAAGGCGCAAAAAAATCCATTTTTACATCAGAAATACAGTTTTTCTCCACTATTTTAAACACTTTAACTATAAGAAAAGTGGCTTAAAGGACCTAAAATGCACGCTATTTTAACCCTTTATTTGTGTCAATTGACGGTAAAACACAATATTATTACTCAACTACTATGGTTCAAGACCTTTTTTTAGACACTCGACACTTCACGAGAATTTAAACCACGGACGTTGTCTTCTCGTATAAATTTAGACCGCAAGTGTTTACAAAGTTTTTGTTAAAACGACATTGGTCTCCTTCTATATAAATTTATACCGAAAGTGTTCTGGAACGGTATAAATTTATATGCTCCGAGCACGAGCGGTATAAATTTATACCGTTGCAGAACACTTGCGGTATAAATTTATATGCCTCGAGCACGAGCGGTATAAATTTATCCTGTATACCGCTCGTGCTCGAGGCATATAAATTTATACCGCAAGTGTTCTGCAACGGTATAAATTTATACCGCTCGTGCTCGGAGCGTATAAATTTATACCGTTCCAGAACACTTTCGGTATAAATTTATACAGAAGGACCTTAGACTCAACAGATAAAAAGAGATGTGAAACTAGAATAGTACGGATTAGAGACTTACGTGGCCATGACCGTATGGATCTGCTTATAGCTGTTCGTGAGAGCACATTAGAGGGGTATATAAAGCGCGGCCTGGCGTATATACGACTCCTAACGGTATGGAGAAAATAGAACGACCGGCGCGCGGCTTAAGTACCTCTGCTTAGAGCCTTTTCGTATAGCGGTTCTCCATAAGGTGTCCTAAGTTGCCGTTCTCTGTATAAATTTATACCATCCCTGTATAAATTTATACAGTCTGCCGCTCAAAGTTGCCCTTCCCTGTATAAATTTATACCATCTACGTATAAATTTATACCGCCCTACTCTTCCGTCATATAAATTTATACGATGTGGCGCTTAACTTTTACGAGTATGGCTCGAGAGAAAGAGCTGCGAGCCTCCCTCTCACCCTTGCGGGCTTCCTCCTCGATGACTTTCACACCTCCTCAATTGACTCCAGGAAGTAGCCACGAAACTTCTGCCTCCGATATTCAAAGCCCCAGCCCAGTTCAATTTACTCCACCATGACCACCTCGGCTTCCACCACCAGTTCAATTTACTCCACCACACCCTGCTCCTGAACGTCGTTTGCCCCCACCAATGCGTTTTACTCCACCACAAGCTACAGAGCTCAGACTCCCTCCTCCAGTTCATTTTAGTACGTCTCCCATAGTCCACCGTAGACTGCCTCCCCGGAGGCAAATCACGCCAAGTCCATCCATTTCGTTAATTGGTATTACAACAAGTGGGGCGGTCGGCCCCGCGCCCAACCGTGGTTCTACGACACTTCAGGAGCTGGTCAACTACGTCACCAACCTCGATTACTTTTTCCCAAAGAGAGGGAAAGCACCTCCCCCCAGGACTTGCCCACTCCAAACCTCTCAGCATCTACTAGTACACCATCTGTTGCTCCCGTGTCAGACGAAGAAACACCTCATGTTGATCTCTCAGATGAGGACCTACCAAAGCCACAAGGCTCTATGTTCGAATTCAAAGCTCCTGCAAGTAAAAACCTTAAGCGAAACTTACACAAGAAAGCATGTACATCCCAAAGAAGAAAGAAACTTATGGACGAGGCTCACTTGAGGGTAACACATACAAAGCACTGTTGTTCTCAACGTTGTTTGCTTAAGATTGGACTAAAGGAATTGAGGTTGATTCGTGATAGTTCTGCAGTTCAATGACTCTCAAGACCAAAGGGGCTACTTAGCCTTCAATATTAGGCCGATTATGGTGAAAGATTTACTTACACAGGTGGTGGCCACAATGCAATCAAAACATCCTTTAAATTGGTTCATGCTTTAGGCGTGAGACGACTTGACCGCTGAAAAAAAACGACAAGAATCCGGGCATTAATGACTCCGCCATTCGGAAGTATATCCGAGGAATTCATGCCCTTCAATGTGTTTCTGGATGGAAGGTTTCTTTAAGGAGTCATGCGAGAAACTCCCTAACAGCCCTATGTACCACTTGAGTGAACGTCAAGTCTACAATAATTATAAGGATATGTGTGTTGAGGTCGGGAACGCCATGTATGCTCTTTTATTTCTTCACCGTCTTTGTGGAAAAAAAGAGTTTTCTCGCGTGTCCATTCCTAGAAAGCACCGGATGTCTGTTTGTGCTACATGCTCTGAATTAAAAGCTCAGAGACAAAATGCAAGGACACTTCACACTAAAAGTAAGCTTCCACAACGTGTTCTTGCCTAGTTCTACTTAATAGTAGTTTCTTTCCTGAACATATTTTCATTTCAAATGCATTGAAAGAGAAACTGAACAAGCACAGAGAACAACAATCTTTGGAAAGGAGAAAATTGACAAAACATAGGAAGAAAGCACTGGAACAACCACTCAACTACATAACGGTTGTTGTTGATGGAATGGACCAGAAGAAGACCACCCTACCACATTTTGTCAATGTGCCTAAAGATGTTCCTGAAGAAGATTTCATACACCTTGCATGTTGTTAGTGCTATGATATTTAATGGGAAACTATCTTGCAAGGCATTTTTGAACTATCCAAACATTCATGCTGATCCAAATCTCACTATCACAATATTGAATAAGCTTCTTTCCAATCTAGAACATATACCACCAGTGCTCGAAAAAAAGCTCTCAGCCTGCCAGCGATGATTGAGGTTATCCAAGATTCCTATAATCCTCGTCCAGACATCGAGCTATTGGAAGAAACATATGATTTCAAGGAATGGATTTTTCGGAGAGATCAATTGGGTCGCTGTGCAATTGAGCCCTTGAGAAACATTACATTTCAGCATCAGATCAAATTCTCACTTGTAGATGGCAAGGCCATCTTACAAGGAAAGAAATATGCCACATCCTTGCAGTGGCAGTCAGCAGCTGGTATTCAATTCATTCGCACCATCCCCGATACTACTTCTATGCTCTCTGCAGAGCAAATGCCTCTAAAAAGGAAATCACAAAGAGTAAAAAGGAGGGAAGAGCATTTGACTCAAACAAATCATTGGATTATATTGAGACAAGTATTCAGTCATGGTCTAACCACTTTGGGGAGGCAGATGCTTTATGGTGGCCTCAGTTTTTTTCTCGGCAACGTGACATGTTACAAGCTTCATTACAAAGTCGAAGACCAGTTACATTCAACTGGCCATCTAGGCAAACTCTCCTTGTGCAAGTTGAGAATCAAGAGGAATATGTAGAGATAATGGCTAGCTCAGATGAAGATGACAGAGTCATGTACACTGGCCCCAGACGCACGGCACAACAAGTTGCTCGAGTATCTGGTTCAGTCTCAGAGATTCAGAAAGGAATGCTCATAGCTGTCCCAGCTGATAATGATGAATCTAGGAAGCCATTCTGGCTTAGCTAAAGTACTGGAGGTAACAAGAGAGGATGGAATTCCCACTCAATTAAAAGTGCACTGGATGAGAACAAATGCTGCCAATGCTTTGAGTGGGAGTTATACTTTGGAGATGGTAAAAACAGGAGTGGGAAAGAGAGCAAAGTCCAAAGCAAACACGGCTGTCATAGATCTAGCTGAAGTAAAGGTTCTTGCATATGACTTTGTTCTGACTGCTGCTAATAAGTTATGTATGGTCACTCAAACTTTAATAAGGTCGGCATTTGGATTAGACAAACAACCTAGAAAGGTGGCCAAAAAAGATGATGACGAAGACTCACTTGTAGACAGTGAGGAAGAAGATCGTTCGAGTACGTCCAGTTTTGAGAGTGAAGCTGAGGATGAAGGCTCGAGTGATCAGGGATTAAATGAGTCTGAGGATGACATGCATCCTGATATTGCTGCAAAATGTAAGTTTGTCCGATGACTCGAACATCTAAAGAACAGAAAGTGCAGGTGATGAGGGTTTGTCAAAATGTCCTATATTTTTGACAATTTTGTTCATAATTTTGTAAAATTTTCACAACCTTGAATATATCACTTCTTTGTCACTCTACTACCCTTGCTATTTTTTTTATTTCCCCTTTTTTGCTACAATTGTATCAGCCGTGAAGCTCATAAATCACAAGAGAAAGCCCCCAATAAATTTTGTGCATCATGTGTGTATTTCTACCACAAAGTTCTCCCATGAATTGGGAGGCCACTCGTCTAGAACAATTATTGATCGAAGGCCAATGGTCTAGAATAATCACTGCACCGCCATAGTAGACCGTTCATTTCCTATGTAGTCGTGCATCCCTCGCTTTGCTTCTCAATGCTTACAAAGTTAAAGAGAAGAAATGCCGTCTTCTATTGGAACGTTAGTATTTTTAGGGTGGTTGCCATGCTGGAGAACATAGTTGAAATTAAACCCAGGATGGATCAGGTCGCGTAGCTCTATAACCCCATCAATTTGAACATGCATTATATCATGATGTAGGGCATGCCCATTGATAATTTTTATAATAGATATATCTTAGTATGAATTTTAGAATGTCGAATACATTTGAGGTTTGCTCCTCCAAAGTGAGCCATTTTGATTATTTTAAGTTCTAGACTTCTTAGAGAAAAACTATTGATTCCAATAGAATCAATCTTAAAGCTTGTATACAAATAGCGAAGCCATGACTCGCTCTTCTTTTCCTAGACAAAAATGCCTAGTCTTATTGCTTTGACACGCAAAGAATGAGTTTTATGGGCAACTTATAAACTCAGTCATCATATCGGCAAAAATTTCTTCTTAAATTTCGTGCTTTCATGCATACATATATTCCTAGGCATATTGCACCAATAGCAGAAAGGAAACCTATTGCTACACCTGCTTTTTGAGCTGGGGTTGCATTGTGAGTTGGCTCATGTGAGGGTGGTTGTGGAGAAGGGGGGACCTTTAAAGATGGGGATGAAGTATGTGGAACAAGTTTTGGGGATAATGCAGATGGAACGTAGGAATTTGGAGAAGGCAATGGAGGTACTATTTGAGGCAAATTATGTGGTATAGTCGATGGAGAAAATGGAGCATTACCTAAAGATGAAAGTGGAGCCTTGCTCTCTTGATGTGATGGAGATATGTCGCTTGATTGTGGTGCCAGGGGAAGAAAATATGGTGGTACGGCATTGTTTGGAGGAGAAGAAAGATGTGTGGATGGAGATGGTGGAAGTGGGTGGTTTTGTCTGGGGACCTTGTGTTGGCGCCCTGGAAACCCATGAAATAGAGAGGTGGAGGTACAACTTTGGAGGTGGAAATCCATGAAATATAGGTGAAGGGTACAACTTTGGAGGTGGAAATCCATGAAATATAAGTGGAGGGTGCAACTCTAGAGGTGGAGAGCCATGGGATATGGTGGAGGTATAAGCTGTGGAGGGAAAAACCATGGGATGTAGGTGGAGGTCCATGAGATATAGATGGAGATGATGTTGGTGGGATGGACAATGGATATTTGGGGAGAGGAGGGGCGGCTTAGGGATTGCCGAGCTTGTGATGTCTTCTATGTCCATGGTGATGTCGAGAAAAGTGATTTCTTTCATCACAGGGCAAGCTTGAAAGACTTGAAGGCAAAGATGGCGCACTCGAAGCTGAAGCATGGAAGGGTCATGGATTTGAAATTGAAATGCAAGTGTGTTGTGTGAAAGCGGGGGAAGCGAAGCAATAGAACAATAAGAGGTTGCATCTTAGTGAGGCGACTTACTTGAACATCATATGTTGAGCTTCACATTAGAACTAATGAAGTGCATCAAGTCATTGTAAAGCTCCATCTCCATATTTTGCCATGACTCTTTGGAGGAGCTTCTCTTCCTTCAAAGCTTGTAACATTTTATATGTGACCAACAAAAAAGCCACACACCGACCATAAACTTGGAAGTAAAGTGACATCCGTGAACTACCATTTAGGACTCCTCTCGAAGGAAGAGCTTGCCCTAAACACAAGCAAACTGTTAGCGGATTACAAAGGCAAATCATTTTTATCACCAAATGTCTGCGTCTTTTGTTCTTTCTGGAGCATTACAAAGGCAAGATGATTTTATCACCACATCTGTATCTTTTCTTCAGTTTGGTAGCTTGGCTTGTAAGTGCGGTTCTCTCCAGTTCCGAAAGTTCCAAGCTCAACATTTTTCTGTTTTAGTCCTCAATTTCCTCCTTAGTCTCCAATGTAGCTTCTTCTTCTGCTGATAAAAAACACTTTGAAACTGATCACAAAACCCAAAAACCGTTTTGTTAGTTTTCGTTCCATAGCACGTATCGAAGCATTTAATTCAGAATGATAAATTTCTCGTTCTTTCGTACTTTTTTGTGCATGCAAAATTCTGCAGCCGTCAGACGGTACGCTGCAAAACAGAACCAAGTTCTTCAATGGCCTAACTTATGCATATCAGGAAAGAGGTTACAGAAATACATAAATGTGTTACATCAATCAATGTATATGTTTATAAATTCCAGACACGACATAGAAATAAGCCGTAAATTACACGACAGTTTATTTGTGTTTCACCTACTATTAGACTATTAGACTTTATTGATTTGGTATGCGCTAAAACCATAGCGGTGGAGTTGAACCCCCTTAATAGCCCGGCCATGCTAGGACACCTTCGATTTGATAGTGAGAGCAGATACTTTGATACCATCTCTTCTTTTTAAAGCACAGCAAAACGAACTTGGATTTACAGCATTTGAATCTCTTCTTTTTAAGACAGCAAAATGAATTGGTTTTACAGCATTTGCATCTCTTGTTTTTGAAACTAGTGGTTTCCAAAAACATTTCAGAAAATTAACTTCTTAACTTTCATGGTTGCGATAATTGTTATATACACACAAGGAGAGCTACCAATGTTGGTAAACTCAGAACTCTATATGCCCACGTCCACCTACAAGCCCGCACCTATCTTTGTAAAGACATACAAATGAAGCAGTGCTTTAAATTTGTTGTCAAACTTCAGTGACATCCACGAAATAATGCCAGCTTTATAATCCTGATGCTGAATTCTTTGGTTCTTTGCCTCTGCAGTTAGCTCGTTAAACTTCAATATAAATATGAGAACAATATAGATAACATGTAATCAGGTTACTGAAACTTACTTGTGGATCAACAGACATTCCTATTAAACCTTAGGCCCCACCAAACCTGGACAATAAAGCCGCAGGTTATTGCCTGGGTGCAACTAAAACCTCCGAAACAGAAGTGTTTAACAACCTGCTTGTAATAGCAAGGCCTAAATTTTGATTCAGCGTTTTCTCAACTCCCATAGGCAAAATTTAATCTCTGCATCTGTGTATGTGGATTGTCCTGCATGATTCCAAATTACGTCAATCCAACCTTTTAAACCAAGACCTGACTGGAGACCACAAAGAACATATGCTTTCTCTTAGTCAATTTCATGTCTTCTTATAAAGGTGGCTTGACCATTGTTGTGGATGATCTTATGTTTTACATGAACGATTTTATTAATAGTGTATGGTCTGTTTCCTAGCTTCTCCTAGGTATATATATGATAAAACAAGTTATGATGGTGTAAATTGACATGAGCTGCTGCACCAAATTGATCCCACTTATAGCCCATTTTTAAAAAATTGCAAAATCGGCAGCTGAAACATCAATCAAACGCATGTTTGCACCAGAACTACATCACTTACATTGGATTGAACTGCTTCAGTATTCCTTTTTACTTGATCAAGATTTCCATGTACAGTGTCACTGTTCAGCTGGAAGCATTTTCGCCTGATCTCTACTCACTATGCCTAATAATTATGCACATCCCAGCATTCACTATTTACAGTTTCTGCCAACATTACATATGCTGCCTCCTTATGTACCTCCTGTTATCATGTCTCTGCCAATGCTTGACGGGATTATTACTTTGTGGATGTGATAACATCCTTGAGCCACCTGAAGATTGATATTGAGGACCAAATGGCATTGGCCTCCTATGGAAATGGGAGGATGGAGGGGGAAATGAATTTGGCGTATCAGCCCCGTTTGCCCTTGGCATGTGCTTATCAAAGTGCTGTGGGCCTGCTGCAGGCCGCCCATAGTACTCCTGAGAACCCCATTTGTAATGTGATCCTTCCATCTGATTCCGCTTGTATCTCATATCTACAGGGTACTGTGCAGAAGCTGGTGGCCTGCCTGTTGCAAAATTTGACGCTTGGTTGTAAAATGGTGGTGGTGGAGGGGGAGGGGGAGGTTGCGATGGTGGAGGAGGTGGAGATGGTGGAGGAGATGCAGGCAGAGGCGGTGGCGATGGTGGAGGAGACAGAGGCAAAGGGATGCTGACTTCCATGGATGTCTCCAAGCAATCTGGATCAACTCTCTGTGTTGAGCCTGCATTGGAAGCATGATAAACATCTTCCATCTCCATGTCAACACCACCATCTTCCAAAAGGCACTTCTGCCTTTCAGAAGCACCATTTGAACTAGTAAATGCCTGAGGACTAAGCAAATATTCCCCAAAGGCAGCCTGTTGACCACAGCTTTCCATATTTATATGAGACGGAACTTGTTGAAGGTCTTCATCTGGACAAATGTCTTGCAGGTTCAGACCCAGACCAGCATTGCTACAAAGACGTGACAGGTAGTTAGACAAATAAAACAAAAATACACCTATGTTTTCAGATATTACCTATGAAACTTACCTACCATACTCGTTGATCCCTTCCATGCCCTGCAGGGGATCATCAAATGTACATCCAGGTTGAGCATCCAACTCATCGATATGGCGGCGTAGAACAGATGCCGGCAATACATTTCTCTCTAACCACAACTTCAATACCTGTAACAAAGAACAAGTAACGCAAAACACAAGCTGAGATGTGAAAACCAAAATCGTAAACCATGCCAACTTTAAAGTTGTATTAATACCTTGAGACATTGCCGGCGATTTTCCCTTGCAGCTGTTCGAAAGGGAGCAGTAGCCCGCAGGAGTTGTGGCAGAACAGCCTCAACTGCCCGAGGATATGTAGACGCAACTCCTGAGAAACACAACGCAGGATAAGCACACACTTATAGAAGATGTAATGGAGGAGATAGAGAAATATAACATAGGTACCTTTCGCATTTGAGCACTGCGTAATGGAATCAACAAGAAAGAACAAATCCACCTTTTTATGAAAAGATGATTCACTTTCTATCTTCTCCATAATTTTCATAACCACCTGAATGTAAAATGTGCACAATTTAGCATCTCCGTTGACAGAAAGGCCACAAAGAAAGATATCCCAGTCTAGACATTACTTGATCTGCAACTCCATATCTTGCACATTCCATTGCCAAGCGTGTTGCGCGATTAATGCTGTCTTTCGTGCGGGAAAGTGTCTCCAACATCCCCTCCAAGGCTTGAAGAGAGACTCCAGCTTCCATTTCATCAACGACAATGGAATGTGTATTTATACTTACATTATGAACTCCATTGTTCACTTCTACAGTTTCAGCTGGTGGATGAATGCCAATCGACAGCTCAGGAGGCTGTATTTGACTTGCAAAGTTCCGATCAGCTGATTTTGGATGTAAAACAGGAGAGACAAGAGGCAAAGCTTCCTTGCTTCCCTGAGAAAGTGGGCTTGATTTCTGTGCATCTACATTGCTTATCAATGGTGCTGTTGTTAAGCGAAGCCTGCGAACCTCCTGAGCTTTTGCAATAAGAGACTTGATTTCCTCCTTTCCATCCATTGCATTTTTTGCTGCACTATTTCTGCATATACAATAATATCCACTGCATGAGTTTTGCAACAAAGATGCATGGAAACAAGACACGTGATCAAAGAAGAATCTTTACCCCTTCAGTTCTCCATTCATTTCAAGCCCGTCTGGACATGGGGAAATCGTGGCATGGGCAGCATGGCTGTTGACAATGTCATTGGATCCAATCTTGACATTTTGTTTGATCTTCAAGGTGATTTTAGTCTCTGTTTTCTTGTGATGCTTATGCTGAGCTGCATTATTAGGACTTCCACCCTTTTGAAGGGTACCTGCTTCATGAGGATGTCTAGATGCAGGCTTCTCTTCCCCATCTTCAGTAGAATGCTCGTGCACATTATCAAGTTTCTCATCACCAACCATAGATGGTTTACGTTTACGAGACCTTTTCTCAAGCATCCGTACTTCCACATGTCCATGTACTGAGCTTGGACCAGCCTCAGGAGAACCAACTACCTTAAATTTTGAAGCCTCTTCAGCACATGCAGTCATAGCTTCCAAAACCTTCTTGCGCCGCTTTGATGGTGGTAAAGCTGCTTCACCAGCTTCCATATCTGCTGTTCCATTGTCATGCAATGAATCTTCAAGAGCTTCCTTCCTTGACTTCACCGCATCCGATAAATTGGAATTATTATCAGAATCAACTACTCTTCCATGCTTCATCAACCGTTTTTTCACTTTCTTAGGCGCCATCAGCTTATGTTTCACATCAGCTGCTCCCTGCATTTTTTTATTCAAAATGATGTCTTGAAGCTTATCCCGTATGAAAAAACAGCATGAAATTCCAAGCATATGACATTTACCTGCTCTATTGCCTTAGACGTTGAAGGATGATCAGATATCAACATCTTACTTTTGTTTGTAAGATTATGTTCCTCAAGCTTCTCGGTATTTGGTATTGCATTTATATCCTGCATGGCAAATAGAAGATGAATACGCAAATTGATTCAAAAGTCTAGATAAGACACAATTTAAAAGGCAGAAAAAGTAAGGATTACAATCCTGACCTCCAACCTTGGCATATCCACATCCTGCTGGGGCTTCTTGGGCTTCCTCCTAGAATATACAAGGCGTGGCGCCTCCTTCCGCTTCATTGATCCATGTGTCGTACATGGGCTGCTATCTTCTTTGCTTTCTACCTTTGTAGTTGGCATTTCTTGTACCATATTAGAAATTTCAGAGTGCCCTGAGAGAGACAGATCTTTTGAAGGCTGAACATTGGTATTAGATGAAGCTACGCAGCTTGCTTCTTTGACCAAATCTTCCTCTAATTTTGTAGTAGCAATATGGCCTTCTATAAACTCGCCTGAGGTATTTGAGGCTAGTATTTCCATTATACTTTCTGATTGTGCTACTTCCTTCTGAGTTTCCAATTTTTCGTCAACAATTGGTTGTCCTTTTCCCCTCATAACCCCTAAAGATGCGATGTTGCTATTTTCATTTTCATCCTGTGGGTTCTCCGGCAGGCTACACGGACTGCATAAGCTACTCACCTCCTCTAAATGGGTTTTCATATTCCTTTGGAAGGTAAGCACGCTAACTTTAGGACTTGTAGCTACCATACAATTAACTTCATCTGACAAATGATCAACTACATCTCCAACATCCACTGCTTGAACTGATTCCACATGTTCAAACTTTTCTGTTTGGCTCGAGTCTACTATGATATCCTTTCCTACAGCATGCGGATAACTCGAGTCTAATACGCTATCTTGCTCCTTCACATCGACAACATTTTTTACCAGAACTTGGCCCTGAGACTTGCCCCGATTTTCTGCAGCCAATTTTAGCTCATCGTCTGCACTGCATATTTCTCTGACGGCTTGTACATAGATTGAAGGAAAATCCTCACTCTGCAGCTTCTGAAACTCAGCCTTAGCATTGGCTGAGAAAGAAGAAATTTCTGTAGAATTGCAAAACCGCCTACAGAAACCAGAATAAATGTCATACCTGAAGGCACCAAAAAAGACGGATGGCCTTAACAAAGAGGCTTACCTTTCTCCTAGACCAAAGAGATAAATGAATGTTTTGCTTGTGCTCGACAAACCATGCGACTCCTCAGGCTCGCTAATCTGCATCCAAGTTAGCAAGTCCCTTCAGTCCAAGGTAACTATCGACCTAAAACAACGAAACCGCCCAATTGGTCAGCTCAGCCACCACAATATGCAAGGCTAGCAACCGGAGCTTCTATCTGCGGAAAACCATTTCAATGCAAAAGAAAACGTAACATACCCGAGCGGGCCAAGGAGGAAATCCTTGAAGTTTTGCCAAAACCAGCTCCCCAATGCCCCATTTCTGAGCTAACCCACTTCCATAAGGACCATCACTGTCTTGGGAAACTTCAGAGACTGCCGGAGATGAACCAGAGCTCTGTTTCTGCGGCGCCATGGGGACATAAGGCGCAACCAGTTAAAACTCACAAGAATCCGGCGAAAAGGGAACAGAAAAACTTGTTATGGTCGTGGGAAAAAAACCAAATAGAAGGAGCTGAAGAAATTGCAGGGCAAATCATAAGAAGGATTGGTGGTCTGATCTTGAGGCCAGCGCCAGAGACGGCGACGAAGAGATGGATCGTATAAGCGCTTTGCCCTTTTGTACTTAACTGGAGTTAAACATGCGCCTAACCACGGTCCGTTTATATACCCTAACAAAATAAATGACGCGTTTAGGCTCCTAATTGTTTCTCCATTTCTTGTTGGGGGGTTTGGAATATGCTTCGGAATATTTTTGTGATGGCATTTTGGTGCGCATGGGTATCATGCCTCAACAGGATTGTTGCCATGGTTGCATAGTATAGGATGGAGTGTTGGTTCAGAGTCCTCTGATGAGGTTTTGAAGTTTAGTATGAGGGAACCTACGAGACCTGTAGGTTTCCTTAACAACCTGGCCCTCAAGTTTTAATGCTGAGATCAGATCTCAGCTGTTGTTTGTGATGATTTAATATGTAACCTTGATGTAAATGGCTAACTAGACAATTACAATCAGTTCACACAACATCAACTATTCAAAGATCTTCTAAGTCAAGTGTTCATAATGAACTTCTTATCAAAACTATATAATTGCTATAGGCAAGATACCTTGAGAATATTTCTTATATTCCTTTCCTATCTAAGTGACAACAATCTAAGCTTCAAAAAATTCATGAAAATAAAAACGAAAATACCAAACCGTGATAAATGTCCCCTACTTCATGCCGCTCTGGGAGAATGTTTATCGATAGATTGTTTGATTGTTTGATCCTATAGAAGTGGGATCCGAAAGCATCGATGGTCAAGAAGAGATCTCTTAGCCGAATCACCCATTCATAAAAACCTTCGGTTTCCTTTTCTTCCCCCTCTATTAGGGCAGGATGCAAAGTTCCCAAACCCCTGTATTGTATGAAACTCGCCATCCCAGTCCCTGTTTCTTTCCCCGCTTCTTAGAGCTTCATAATTTTGCAATTTACAATTGCAGGATGTCGGCCAAACCGTTCTCAAAATTCATAAGACAGGTTGATCTCAGGCCTGTAAATTTAGATATAATCACAGCATGAAGTGTAGCTTAAATCATGATTTTTCTATTGCAGATCGGGTACTGCCATGCGATTCTGGTCACAATTAGGATCTCCCATTGTAGCATCCTTTGTCGTGGGCAGAGCTCTGGGATTTCCCAGCCTAATTTCTTCGCTTTTGGAGATCTAATTATCTTGGCACAGGGATGAATTCGCCCGATGATTGGGCCCTGCTGTGGTGCACATAGGCATTGTTTGAGAATGCCATTTTTCGAAGCACAAGAAAGATCATTCGACTGTGTTCGAAGCACAAGAAAGTTCATTCGACTGTGTTACAAATTTTGAGAAAGTGCTATCACAAGAGGTGTTTTAGCTATAAGCTTTTTCCAGCGGCTACAACTCCACCACGACGCACCTATTAAAGGAAGAAACTAGGTTTTGGCCATGAATGAATTTGTAAAGAAACATCTTGAAGCCATATCTGAAAGGTAATAGGCCCCTACGGCAAAGAACACATGATCACCGCTGTAATTTTTATGGCAATAAAATGCCCTCTTTTTCAACATATTTTGGCCTTGAGCAAAATGTCTGCCCCATTTCCTGCCTCTCTAAAGACTCTGTTGAAGAAAAGAACTCCACAGCCTCACAGCAAAATATGATAAAAGCAAAATGTAGGTTAAGAATATGATAAAAGCAAAATATCTCAACATCCTTGCTCTACCCTCTTTAATGGGTGGTGAGCCTACATTCCTAACAATCAATATCTTTGGACTTGAAGACACACCATGCACCTCTCCAAATCGATTTTTTTCAATACCTTTATCTCATGGCATTGCAATTTCAGTAAGCATACGTATTTCAAAGAGCTTGCATATGGTATTATTGACCACAACAAAGGTTTATGAAGTGCCGAGAAGCAATCAGTTCCAAGAGGCAAAATGGTGGTTATGTGTCGCGGCCAAGGCAAATTGCCTTTTATTGAGGCCAAAAAGAATATTCCATGGGGAAGCCATGGGATAAAATTCTTTTGTAAAATATAATGACCATAGAACATATTATTGTTCATATGGTATTACCATATTTACTGTAGCATTAGACTAGGTCGCGGCCAACCCAAGCCTATTTGACATGAACAGCTTCAGATCAACAACTGTATATGACATCATTACCTTCATCTTATATTTATAGGGACGAATCCAATTGCTTAAGCTCAGATCCGGTCGAGAAGGAGCTAGAATCGGTCACCGAAACCGTTGTGGCATCCTTGCTAATTCAAAGTGCATTTACCTCGCAAACTTCCCTATTTTAATAATTAACACTTACAAGAAACTTATCGCGGCGGCCAAGGCCGCCGCGAACGTTTCTCTTTTTCAACCCCCTGCTAAAGGTTCACTTGGCCAGACGGGAAGAATTAATAGGGGTGGCCACATGATCATTTTTCTGCCTTCAACGGCAGATTTTGAGGCAAAAACGGAAGTGGAGGCCTCCATCTTGAAGTCGGAGGCCAGTTTTCAATCTTCCATTCTAGCAGGGGGAGCATCCACAAAAATTAGTTCGATCTGCTGGTTCCCCTCTCTTCTGAAGCTCTTCCCCCTTTATTCTATTGCTCTTCACCTCTCTAGTATCCGCTCTCGTATGAAATTGAGATACGGAGGTGGAGGCAGCAAATATTGCATGTGGCCACCCCTAATGGTTCACTTGGCTACGCCCACTCTTCTATAAGTTAAGCCATGAATTGTTGCGGAGAAATAATGCAACAAATTATCCTAAATAGCCACAAGTATATTAAAGCAAACACCACCACTGCCAAACGAATCTCCAGAGGAATGGCTTCATATCAAGGAATGGCGCATATCCAAAGATACAACATCTCGACCAGTTTGTTCAGTTCAGTGCAGGCTTGGCAAGCTCTAATGTATTCTGTTCGAACAATGCAAGCTTGAAATTTGGATCAATGTCTAAGCTCGAGGTAGATTTTATTTAACTTTAGGTTTAGCTCCGTCTTTTTTCAGTCTGGTACTTGGCTAGAGTCAAGATATAGGCCATTGGTGACAGCAATTCTTGCAAACAGAGATGCACTTTCCAGTTTGTGTAGAACAATATGTACTATCTCAAAATAGTTATCAGAAGCTTGTAACATTGAGCACTGTGCAGATTCTGACTTCTCAACTGATTTTTAGAAAAACAACTTGATCTGCTCAGCATGTTGTAGACCATATATCATTTCTTGAATATGGAGCATCACCATATTCCTTAATTATTTCAGATACCATATGAGATTGAGTACCTATGTTTGCAGTCGAAACATCATAAATTGAACCTCTGATGTTCCAAAATCTTCAATCTTAATCATGTGGCCTTAGTTCCATGATGCCTACACTGGCTATTAGGCCTAGTTTCTCAGGCTCACAATCTTGCAAACTTTTCTCCATAGGCTCCATCACAAGGTAGCTTTGCCATCTCTTTAATAATGTTCAAATGTCTGTACAACAGTCTCATCATCAAGGGGTTGGGGACTTCCATCGCTAGATTCCGTTTTCCAGGACGATTGGGGCTCAGACTGTGTTTTGGAAGAATGGGAGGCTTGGGAGAAATCTCTGTTGGAGGGCAAATGCATGAGGAAGAACAAAGTATACACACAATTGGCCATAATTGGAGGGATGTACAATACCCCACAAAACACACAACGCCATGGGTAATAATAGGAACATTATGGATAAAATAAGTTGATAACCACGTCACATTAACAAAAATAGATCCTTCAAAATATTTTATCTAATGAGAGGTCACCACGTGGCGGATAATAAATCCAAAAAATTTCTACGTGGCTGTGGAGGAAAAACCAACGGGGCTTTTGGACGAAAAATGATTCGGCCATCAATACCCGTCTCGCCCTTCAATTCTTCAGCGAGAAAAAAAATTAAAATGAAAAGAGGAAAACCAATAATATATCTTATTCCCAGCCTTAGGCTGCCGGAACTCAGCTGATCAGAAAAGAAAAGGAAACGGGGATTAGGAGCCAAAACCCTTTAAATCGGCCATGGCTACGAGATTTGCAGCTGCAAATTAGATCTCTGAACCCCACAGAAGCCGCATTTTGCTTTTGTTGTTATGTTTTTGGACCGCGAGCTGTTCCATGTAGTACATTTTCTTTTGTTCATTTCACCTACTTCAATAGGAAAGGAGGCGGCCTCTTTTCTGTGTATATGCTGAAATAATACAGAAACGAAGGGGCAAAGGCAAGGCAAGGCAAGCGTGAGGATTGTAAAAGCTGCTAGTATTAGGCTAGGCTACGTTCCCATGAAACAGACCGGACTTCGAAATTTCTTGTCAAAGCTGAAGTCGATCCAGTTCCCATGTTCAAATTTTGAGGTCAACTTCCAAGTCTGGCTTGGATTTTTCAGAAATGGAGGGGGGTTTCTGAACTCTCCGGTTATTTGCCTTGAATCTTGGAGTCCGGTCGGAGGCGCATGGGAACGTAGCCTTTTAGAGTGTTTCTGTCCGTTTCCGGTCTGTATCTGTCTGTGTAGGAGGTGGGTTCTTGGTATCTTTGAGCAAGAACTTAATGCAGAGGCCTGATTCGGCAGCAAGCCCGTGTAGATCATATGGGTTTTGCATTTGGGTCACTTTCCCTCTGTTGAGCCATGAATTGGGTTAATTCGTTTAGCGGGGCTTCTTACCGGAATACTAAGCTTAGAAGTGTATCCGCTTCAAGAATCCCAAGCCAGAATCCCCTGCTTTTGCCCCTTTTGGAGAGCGTAGAGCTGCCATAATCGATTGGAAGCCAATTTTCGGTTGCAAAAATAGACTGCATGAATAGTTAAGAATCAAGGATGGGAATCGGAGGTCAAGGATAGAAACTAATCGGGAATCGGGTCTAATTCAAATAGCCATGGATCAAGCTCAAAATCTGCAAAATGAGTAGGCAAAAACGTAAACCTTGAATCTAAGTTTTCAAGCAACTCTACAAAATGATGAGGCGGATGGGTCCCGGTCCGTGGGAGACAATTGTGATTGCATAACGCATCGGGCGGATATGACGTCCGAAGAGATAGTTTTATGAACATGTCGTGATTTACACATACTGAGCAACAAACGAAGAGACATAAAGCTTCCACAAATGAAAAAAAGGTACAATTTTGGACCGAAGCTTTGGTCTGCAGCTTAGTTTTAGATCGATTCGAAAGCACGATTTCTTGAGAACTTGTAAGAATCTAGCCCCAGTAAAACCTTAGGCTGGTCTAATCTCCAGAATCCGAATCGGATTGAAAATTGTTGCAAGAGATTAGTAGTTTTTGAGCAAAGGGATCAAAGGATTGTACTAAGTTTCCAGCTTGGCTCTGATTGTGCCGATGTCCGGGAGATCCCCGACATGATCTAACACAAAAATTTTGTTTAGGTGCCGCGATAGAAGGGAAATGTGATTGTAAAAACTAGGAGGAAGAAGGAAAAATTTTATGCGCACGCATTGTGAAGGGAGATTCTCAGACAGATTTGAAGTTTGGGAAAATACCATTGTCCCATACCATTAGTCGCTGAGAGGCGCTCTTCAAATAAATAGCTCTCAAACAAATATTTTCAAACAAAAAATGACACTCGATTATATATGAGTGATAGTAGTTTGTTTTTTTTCCAACAAATATTATAAGTGCCTCTCATATGTTTTAGACCTAAGAAAATTATAGTGCAACTTCCGCAATGGTTAACCTTCCATAATTTCAGAGTCTCCTTCAATTCAGTAGCTGTGCAGAAGGATTTGCATTAATAACTTCTTCATTCCCTTTTCATGCAAATTCTACTGCATGTGTTTCTACTGTCTACAGTCTAGGCAGCTGCTTAGATTATACTACTTCTTCAAATTTAATGTTCTTGCTAGAGCTCCCTTCCAGTATGCCTAACTTATCCTTGAACTTAGAGCATTTAATCTCAGATAACCCCTTTGTCAGAATGTCTGCCATTTGCTCATTTGTACTTACATACTCCACTGTAATCATTCCCTTTGCAACCATGTACCTAATAAAATGCACATGTAGATACTTTGTCTTTGCATCTGGCTGTCTCCTTAATTGTGCTAAGTGTAGTGCTTTATGGGTGGGGAAGGAAGCAGTTCCGCATTTTTTATATGAGTATGCCTGGAAGGTTGTTGTACCATCTGCAAAGACAAAGCTTCTAGGAGTCCCCTTTGGTTTAGATATTGACATGAATGAAGCATGGGATGAAATTACCTTAAATTTACAAAGGCAACTGATTTGGTGGAGAGGTTCAAAGTTATCCTTGGCAGGTAGAATTCAAGTAGCTAAGTCAGTATTGAACAATACGCATATTTATTTGGTTTCGGTTCTATTGGCTCCAGCTTCTAAGTTTGCAGGAGATAAAAAGATTGTAAGAGATTTTGTCCGGTGTCTCCAGATCAAGGAGGCACCGTGAAGGTGGCGTGGAAGAAATGTATGTTGTTTAAACAACAAGGAGGACTTGGTATGTTGGATCTTTCTTTGAGGGGTAAGGTCTTAGCTTCTAAGCTATTGTTCGGTTGTTGAAAGATGATTGTGCATCACCGGTATGAAGTTACTTAAACAATCAAGAAAGAAGTGTATGGTTTTTCATAAGCAAGGTGTGAGAATTGAGCTCCCTTGGGCATTGTTATATCCATTGAAAAGCTTCTTCACATCGATCTTGAAAGGCTTGCTTGGGCCTGGAAGGTAGTCCACGGTGATTACATTTGATTGGGAAGCTTGTCTCCAAATATCTTCCCCTTTCTCGTGGTTGCCTTTGTATACTCATGGACAACTACACCCGGTTGTAGAATTTATGCATCGCATTCCCAAAGCGAGGTGGAGGAGAGCGGTGTATTATTTCTATTGAACGATTGGTATTTTGGTATTGACATTGCTCCTTGGCAATGGTTTCAGAGACATATGGGTTGTTGGATAAAGATATCGCGATATATGGGCTTATGTAGCAAGTGCTCTTCCTCTAATTAAGAAGGTGGGTAACAAGCGATCTTGGAACTTTGTTCAAGGTATTAAAAGAAGGCAAGAAGCTAGTAAGTTCATGCTACGATTGCTTACCTCCTCAAATACTTTATCACCTTCTAAAAATGGCACTTCACGGACTTTGCCTTCTCAATGGCAATCCATCGGGAACCTTGTTTGGTCTAAATATAATCCTCCAAAGATAAATGTTCTACTTTGGCGGGTGTGATTCATCGCTCTTTGAGAGTTAATGAGATGGTTCATCGCTTTAAGCCAGGAGTAAGCCCACTTTGCCCAATGTGTGAGCGGTGCATTGAAACATTGGAGCAATCGTTTATATTTGTGTGTCGAAATTTGAGTGAGTAGTCTTAGGTCCCCGGGTGCATTCTCTTTTTGGAGTATCTTTGGATAGTCGACACTTTCTTTTGGGTATTTATCTAAATCGGTGGATCGCTTCTAAAAAGGATTGCATTTCACATGGCAAAGTCTTGGCTAATATGGAGTATATGGAAGCGAAGGCGAAGAAAGGTCTTTTATGATAAGCGTATTTCTTCTCATGTGGTGCTTCAAGAAATTCGTAAGAAGTTGTATAATTGCTTTCAGATCTCCAATTGGCCTGATCGTATTAAAATTCCAATATGGAGTGATCATCTAAAAGTGATTGATGCTTCAGGGGCATTTCTTACTTCTGGAAGTACTTTGTAATATTTTGAGTGTATAATATGAAGTAAAACACGTTCTTCAAAGAAAAATGCACATGTAGCTCAATGTGTTTTGTTCTCTCACTCTGATGTAGAACTGGGTTTTTAGTGATGGCAATACAACTTAAACTATCCGAATAAAGCATTGTAGATTTATCCTGATATACCTTAAACTCTTCTAACAATCGCCTTACCCAGGCAATTTCTTTGGCGGCTAAGGTTGTGGAGTTGTATTCAGCTTCAGCTGTGGACATGGATACACATGATTGCTTCTTGCTTTTCCATGTAACTGCTGCTCCTCCCAGCATGAGACAGAACCCTGATCTTAATCTTCTTCAAATTTAATGTTCTTGCTAGAGCTCCCTTCCAGTATGTCTAACTTATCCTTGAACTTAGAGAATTTAATCTCAGATAACCCCTTTGTCATAATGTCTGCTATTTGCTCATCTGTACTTACATACTCCACTGTAATCATTCCCTTTGCAACCATGTCCCTAATAAAATGCACATGTAGCTCAATGTGTTTTGTTCTCTGATGTAGAACTGGGTTTCTAGTGATGGCAAAACAACTTAAACTATATGAATAAAGCACTGTAGATTTATCCTGATATACCTTCAACTCTTCTAACAATCGTCTTACCCAGGCACTTTCTTTGGCGGCTAAGGTTGTGGAGTTGTATTCAGCTTCAGCTGTGGACATGGATACACATGATTGCTTCTTGCTTTTCCATGTAACTGCTGCTCCTCCCAGCATGAGACAGAACCCTGATGTTAATCTTCTAGAGTCAACATCACTTCCACAATCTGCATCTGCATAACCTTTGAGTATTAGATCATTATTGCATATCTTAGCACTCTTTTTGCTGCCTTCCAATGCTGATAACCAGGGTTATTACAAAACCTACTAAGCAAACTTACAGTAAAAGCAATATCTGGCCTAGTACTGTTTAAAACAAATAGAAGACAACCAATTAGTTTCCTGTAGGGAACATTTTCCATCCACTTTGTTTCAGAGGCCATTTTTGGGCACATGTTTGATGACAGCTTGAGCCCTGTAGCAATTGGTGTCTTGGACACATTGCAATCCACCATGTTGAATCTTCTTAGCATTCCCTCAATATTGCATGTCTGTGTAATTGTCAATCTATTTTCTGTCATACTCCTGTTCACCTCCATTCCAAGAAACTTCTTCAAAAAACTCCCTAGGTCTGTCATTTGAAATTTGTTCTTCGGGAGTTGTTTGCGGTATTCAAGTATATTTTGACTACTTGGCACCAGAAAATTATCGTCCACATGAAGAGCCAAGATACAAAATTCGCCTTCCCTGTTTAGAATATACATGTTCCCATCATTCAAGAATTTCCTGAAACCTTGTTCTAGTAAGTACTAGTCTATACACTAATACCACATTCTTGGTGCTTGTTTTAGGCCATAGATAGCTTGGTTAAGTTTCCAGACAATTCCTTCTTGTTTAGCTTCAAACCCAGGTGCCTGCTTCATATACAATTCTTCATCAAGTTCTACATTCAACAATGCAGTGCTCACATCCATGTGATGCGCATCTAATTTATTTGCATTTGCAAATGCCAATAGTATTCTTAGACTAGTTAATTTTACAATGGGGGAAAAGTCTCATCATAATCCATACCTTTCCTTTGAGTAAATCCTTGTGCCACCAGTCGAGCCGTGTGTTTCTGCTCACCATTTGATCCAGTCTTCAATTTAAATATCCACTTACTCCCTATTACATTTTTGTTTATTGGTTTGTTTACAAGCTGATAGGTATTGGTTCTCTCAAATGCATGCATTTCTTCAACCATTGCATGTCTCCAACTTTCAGCTTCATGTGATTCCATTGCTTCTTCGTAGCTTAAAGGCACTTTAGGTTCTAGAATAGACAGTATGTAATTTATATCTATCTCTTCCCTTTCCAGCCTTTTACTTTTTCCATTATCCACACTTCCATATTCAGATACATCAATATCTAATTGTTCCTTGAGCCTCTCTGCCTCTGATTTTCTTTTCCTTTTCTTCTTTATATTTTCCAGTATAATTTCCTCATTATTATTATTATCTTGTAGCACTTCTTGTTCCCCTTGCATATCTGGCTTCTCACATGCATGTTTGTCTGTTTTGTTCTCTTCTTCATCATCTGAGTCAACTAGAGTACTTCCAGTATCACGCCTGAGCTCTTCATAATAGTTTGATTAGTTTGCTTGCTTCCTGATTTCCTATAATTTGTCCCTCTCCTTATACAGCACATTTTCATCAAACAATACATCTCTACTTATAATGATTTGCCTTTTATTTGCATCAAAGAGCCTATAGGCTTTAGCCTGCTCATCATAACCAGTAAGAAAGCATTCACTGATCTGTCATCAAGCTTTCTTCTAAGTGCTTTTGGAACATGTGCATATGCCACACAACCGAACCTTCTAAACATATCACATGAGGGTAAGTGTCCATTCCACATCTCTTCAGGTGTCTTACCATTTATAGATATAGATGGCAATTTGTTCTGAGTATAAACAACACATTTTACAGCCTCATTCCACAACACATTTGGCATACCTGATTGTTTAAGCATGGATCGAACAACATCCACAATTGTTCTATTCTTCCTTTCTGCAATCCCGCTCTGCTGAGGTGTATATCTGCATGTCAATTGTCTCTTGATCCCATGGTCCCTGGAATATCTTTTAAACTCGTTCGATAAAAATTCACCTCCCCTATCAGATCTAATGCATTTTATCTTCTTGCCTGTTTGTCTTTCAAGTTCTTGCTCAAATATCTCGTATGTTGAGAATGCTTGATCTTTGTGCCTTAAAATATAACATTTGGTCTTTCTTGAATAATCATCAATAAATGTAATAAAGAACCTTTTTCCAGACGTGCTTGTGACATTAATTGGCCCACACAGATCTGCGTGTATAAGATCAAGAATTCCTTACCTTTTACGAGAATTTTTGAATTGCAGTCTTGTGTGCTTCCTAACATGCAGCCTTCACACATAATTTTTCCTTCCCCTTGTTCTTAAGCAATTATCAGGTTATTTTTTATCATATAGTGAATATTGTTCAAATGAGTATGACTCAACCTTCCATGCCATAGTCTGATAGTAGGAGCAGTGACCATATTTATTGATTGAATATTTTCTTTATTAAGAGCAAACAGATTCCCAACTCTTTTTGCCAAAAACTTCAATTCATTATCATAAAAATGTCACAATGAGTTTTCTCAAAACAGACTTTGTATCCTAGATCAATCAACTGGCTGACAGAAATGAGAAATCTGACTATGGAAGGTACAAACAAAACATTTTTCAGTTCTACAGGATGTCCAGCCAAATCATAGAATTCTATCATGCCACTTTCTTCTACTTGCTGCAAATTGCCATCTCCTAGTTGAATAAAACTTGAATTGCTTTTGGTTCTCTCCTTCAAATCCTTAGCTTGTTTAATCACGCATCTCCTCCTGAATTTAAAACAAGCATATCATTAATATTTTTAGTCTCATGCACAGATAAGGTTTGTAATATTTCAATATTAGAACTAACCTCAGCGTTTTTGTCATCCACCTCTTCCTCTATCTATCTATCTATCTATCTATCTATCTATCTATCTATCTATCTATCTATCTATCTATCTATCTATCTATCTATCTATCTATTTTTTTGCTAGTCTCTTTTGCTAAATTAATGGTGCTTATGTTTCTTCTTCTTTCCCTTCCTCTGTTAGATCTCCCTCTAAAGTTTCCTCTGTAATCATTTTTGTCTCTCTCCCTTGCAGAATTTTTTGGACTGGGGCAGCTTGCTGCTTGATGTCCATAACCCGCACAGTTAAAGCACCTACTCTCTTTTGCCATCTTAGGGCAATTAGTCTTGAGATGGCCATAGCTATTGCAGTTAAAGCAAGGTCCCAACTGGCGTTTGTCAGGATTGGCATTTTTACCTTTCCATTTTCCAACAAATAATATTTCAGCATGCTTTTCTCTATCACTCATTAGTTTAGTCTGTTCTAGTTCAGTTTTCACCATAAGCTCAGCATCTTTCCTACTCTTAGCAACATTCCTAACAAGAGTAGACAACTGATCAAAATCAGAGAATACTCGAGCAATAGTGATTACCTGGTGGTCCTTTGTCACAACTACTCCTGCAGCTTCCAAGTCAGCTACAAGATTATCAAATCTTTGGAAAAAATCTGTTATATCATCTTCCTCATGATATTTTAGCTTCCTTAGTTCCCTATCAAGAACATCTAGTTGTGATGAAGTTTTGTTCTCATAGGTCTTAATTAAATACTTACAAATAGACCTAGGATGCATGCCCCTGACTTTCAGCAAAATACTGGAACCAAGCGTGAAACGATCATTCAATTAAATTAGGATTATGTCTTGATTTTGGGACAAATTTCATATTGCAATTTTTTAGTAACTTGATAAAAGTCACTATATGTTAACATACAATCACACACCTTAATATAAATTCACACCTTAACTTCAAATTACAACATCATATATCATGAAACTCAAGTAGTACACAACTTTTATTAACTGTGATTGATACATAGTAATGTAGAAAATATATTTACATAGTTTTTCATTTTTCCACCAGCATCCCCAAGGATATGAGAACCTTATTCCTTACATCCTGAGGTATTGTAACTCTCGCTGTTTTACTTGGAATAGTTTTTGGAGTCCACGAGTACAATACGGTTTCAATGTCTAGCCAAAGATCAAGATCAGGTGTACATGAAATTTCTCCTACTATCACACTTATGTTCTTGATATGTAGCTCTTGCTCCCACCAACTCCTCTATTGTGAACATTCTAACACAAGAGGCCCAACAACATTCACCTCCTCTAACCTTCATCATAGCTTCAGGAGAACAATCATAATCTGACTTGCACCTTTTGGTGGGATAATGTTTGAAAGATGGAAGTGGCCTCTTGCTACATTGTGTAAACCTTATTGACAATGGTTCTGCATCCATAGGAAACATGTAATTTTTCTCCAATTGGATACTGTGCCTAGGCCATGCCACAATCATTGCAACCTCTAGTTGCTTCACACAAGCAAGGCGTTCCTCTTTACCTGACCCCTTTTCCTTCCAATTGTCACATAATTTTGAGATTGCCACACCTAACCTATCCTCCCCTAATCTTTGATCATTGACTGCATTGATAGGATCTGCTAGAATAATAATCCCTTCTTCTACTACCTCTCTGTTGCATTCATGCAGGATGTTGACCTTCTTGTTTTTCCAATCGACTCGATTATAAAGTATAATTTCTTTTCCTTTTGCATCATCCTTTTCTTTGACATTATTCTTCCCTTGGGCATCATCCTTGGGTGTCTTTTCCTTTCCTTCGGCATAATCTGCATGTTACAGGTGCTCCCAAGGGCATAGCCGGAATCGGGCCCTTGATGGACGTCCATGAGCACGGTGCTTGGTACGCGATTGCCGCGCTTGTGATTCAATGGGCGTGTTGGACTGTCAGAGTCTACGGTGGATGGCGGGATCTTGGGGTAAATGGTATTAATGGCTAGCGGCGGGTAATGGTCCGCTAGGAGGTGCTAATATTATTAATATTAGCGCGGCAAGAGCTAGCAGGGATTGCCGGGGCACAGGACCTGTAGACCTGCATGATTAACATTAGACATTAATGTTAATGTAGGTTGTATAGGCCCTAGGGGCCAATGTCATTTAAATGTTAAGTTTAAATGTTAGCTATGTTTTTAAGGTTATTTAAAAGTTACAAGTGGCGTTAACCGATTGGGCCGGGTCTTTTAGTCCGATATGAAATCGAGAAATGGGTTCGTGCATGAATCCGGCCGCCGGATCTCTAAGAGATGCCGTAGAGCATGGATTCGGGCCATGTGAAGGGGGCTGATCTGGCGGTTTTTGGTCCGCCAGAAGCTGTTAGTGAACTCGAAAAGAGTTCTATAAAGCTTGGGAGTCGAATTTGAGCAGACGTAAAAACCGTTGAATAAATTGAAGCCGATTCTACCGTGATTAAAGCTAGGTTTGATTCAAGAACCGTGTTTTGGCTTTGGATTTAGAATCTGAGGTTGACGCTGTCTCTTCAAAGGCGGATTTGATTACGCCAAGAAACGGATCGATCTTGGACCCATAGGGGGGGATTGGCGGCAAAAGCCGGGATTGATCTTTGATTGATTCGTGGGCTTGGCCCACAGTGGTCGTAATTAGCATCCTAAGGTCAGTGCTTGGGATCCTAAGGCGCTTTTTTCTTGTCAAGGATTGAATTGGGGAGGAACCGATTGGTGCTAACCCAAGGGGCTTCTTATAAGAATTCACATTGCCGGGAATTGTTTGCGGGGGATGACAAGGCTTGGGCCTTGAATGAGATCACAGCCGTGGGCATGGTGAATGATCATGGAGCAGCTTTGATAACGCCAAGGCCGATCGTGAGGAAGTATCCGGGTAGTGTGGCTTTAAAGCGCCTCATACCGCTAGGAGCCGAACCAGCAGAACCATAAGGTTTGATTTTGCGCCGAGGGTCGTGTAAATCCGGGTCATTGAGCAAAGGGTTACCGCAAAAGATCTGGACAGCATGCAGGCATCCGGTGCTGGTGTTGAACTCGGGGATTCTCTACATGAATTCGGCTTGGAGTATTCTCGTGAGTAACAAGCCGATAAGACTAGCCGGGGATCCGGATCCAAGGTGTGGGGTGATAGCTAGCTCTGGCCAACACGCGGCGTAGATTGTTTCTAAAGAAAATTTTTTGCCGTGTAACAGTGGTAATAGAGCCCAGAGGTTGTGCAAGAACTCTAAGAGTTCTAAGATTGCAGATCATTGTTGGGAATCTCTTAATTTTAAGAGATAACTCTGAGTTCTAGAAAATCTAAAACACAGGGCCGCGAATCTAGGAAAATCTAGATTTGATGGCGGAAATGGACGAGAAAAGTTCTGTCTTCCAGACCACTTGGGAAGTGGAGAAGCGTGAACTGGAGAGTGTTTCAGTTCAGGAGCTGGCTAAAAACCTAGCATATCTTCAAGGGAAGATGGCGTCCATTGAACACGAAGTCAATAAATTAGTTACTAAGCAATGTGGATTAATTGCTGAAGTACTGGAAGAAGATACCAAGGGTATTTCTTCACAAGTCCCTTCCCATGGAAATTTTGACTGCTTGATTGAACTTCTGGCTTATCGTCAGTTGCATAATTTGCAACGGACTGGGGAATTAAGAACCTATGAGCAGGAGCTTCGGAAGCTGCTTGCAATTGTTCAGCCTCTGGATGATGAAAGTCAGGTATTTTATTTCATGTGGGGCATAAATGACACTGCACTTAAAATGAAGCTTAAAAGGCTGCATCCGAAGGATTTGGATACATCAGTATTTTATGCTTGCATATACAGTCAACCAAGCAGAAGGTCTAGTGTAAAAGACGAAGAACAACCGGGTTGTTCGAGTAGTTCTCAACCAAGACAGGATGGTATTAACGGGGTTAATATGGATAAACCTTGTCTGGGTTGTGGGAAAAGAGGACATGATGTATAGATTTGTCCTAACATTTAATCAAGATACCTTAAGGGCTTGATGGGGAACTATAGTAATGTTCTCGAAAAGCTAATAGCAAAATTTGATTTTATTTATTTTATTTTTTTTACTTAGATAAGTTTCTTTTATTACTTGTAGGCACAAGTAATGGACAGTTGGGAAAACTGTTGGATGTAAGTATCAGAATTAGTTCAAGGAACTATACTAAGGTATGTTTTTATACATATTTCAATTCTTAGGTTATAATGCAATAGATGCAATTATAATTTGGGTAAGTATGTGGTGGTAATGTACAAAACTTACAAGATAGGAAAGATATTGGAATATCTTAACATCTACGCACCTAGTTAAGGTCGTATGAAAAAGGATTAGAATCATAGGAATTTTGGCTAAGCGACGGGGTCGACTTAGTGAACCAAATTCTTATGAGGAATTAGGTAATGCTATCTAATGGGAAAGTGCATGTTCAACTTTTCGAGGTAAATGTAGGGCATACTCCCAATGACTAACAATTAGTCAAGATCAAGAGATAATCCCCAGTCATGGTTTAAGTCATGCAAGTACCTCGGGCAATTTAAGAGCACTTGCGTTATATGTTCTTAGGACTTTTATAAGTCCGTGTTTAGAAAACAATGCAATTGGGAATTCCATGTAAGAATATTGTTCTTTCTGGATGGATACCATGCCGGATAATGACATGGCCGGGTCTTGTAATTCTATGGATATATATAAGTTGAACTAGGTTCAACGGTAAATCAAGAATTACACAATCTTTTGGAAAGATGTAAAGACGTATTCCCAGAAGACGTTGAGCATAAAACTACGCTTGAACCAGGGGTCAAGCTAATGGTGCGTGCTCCATACGTCTTAGTCCTCTAGAACTTGAAGAGGTTAAAGAGCAAGTGAGGGAATTGTTAAGCAAGGGTTTTGTACGACCAAGTAAATTACCTTTTGCGAGTTCCGTAAACGGTACTATGCGGATGTGCATAGAGTACCGGGTTGATGATATTCGGGATCATCTTGGGGGTGATAAATAGTTTACCGAGATTGACCTCCACAATGGATATCATCACATTCCGCTAAGGTACAAGTGGTACAGCAATGGCTCCTGCCGGAAAACGTGTTAGAGTTATACACTTTTCTAAGGTTAGCCATCTACTACCGTTAATTTGTACCTAGCTTCAGAGTTGTTGTTCCTCTCACCAATCTTTGGGAAAAGATCACGATTTTGTGTGGGGGAGAGAGCAGCAAGAGGCGTTTCGGCACGTTAAGGATTTGCTAGTGAGCAGTCTTGTGCTAGAAGTGCCGAAATTGAATTAGACATTTGAGGTCTATACTGACGCTTGTGGCCAAGCGTAGTACTAATGCAGCAGGGTCACGTAGTGGCTTATAAAAGTCGAAAACTAAGTCCTGCGGAAAAGAATTATGCAACTTGTAAGCAAGGGTTGCTAGCATCGTACATGCGTTAAGGTCGTGGAGGCACTACTTACGTAGTGGGACGAGCCAAGAGCCGCACAAGTTTATCGTCGATACTGACCATAAACCTGGGGGTTCTTGCAAAGTCAAGTTGAAATTAGCCCGAGACAGGCTAGGTGGTTAGACTTCCTCCACGAGTTCCGGTTTTCTAATGAGCATACGTCGGGCAAAACTAATCCAGTTGCCGATATATTACCAAGGGTTAAGCATATAAATACCTTGACGACTTTGGCAAGTGATCTTATACAAGAGATCGAGGATGCATATCCTGAGGATCGATAAGATCCGGCGATGGTCAAGCTCGGGGAGCTGTGGACTAAGCAAGAGGGTTTGCATTCTATAAGGGAAGGATCTATATTCCTTCGAGTAGGGACCTTAGAAAGTCAATTCTACCATGATACTCCACAGCTGGGCATGGAGGTGAATGGAAGACGTATGAGTTGGAAAAAAGGTTCTACGGCTCGCCAGAGTTGCAAGATCAAGTCAAGGACTTGGTAAGTCACTGCTTGGGGTGTCAAGCGGTGAAGGCAGATCATGGGAAAACCCCGGGATGGTTACAACCTCTCCCTATACCAAAGGAACGCCGGGAAAGCGTGAGTATGGACCATAGTCGTCTTACCTAGAACTGCTAGGTAACATACTCAAATTTTGGTAATAGTAGATCGGTTAACCAAGTATGCTAAGTTTATAGCATTGAAAAGGGAGGCTACGGGGCATGACATAGCAGTGCATATTCCCTTGTCCATTGTAAGTGATCGAGACACTAAATTCATGGGTCACTTCTGGAGGGATCTCATGAAAACATTGAGGATCCGATTATACATGAGTAGTGGAAATCATCCACGAATGGGTGGGCAAACTGAGCGTATAAACATGATCCTGGAGGACATGTTGCGAAGTTTTGTCCACGAGAACCAGTCTAGATGGGACGAGTATTTACCCTACCTAGAATTCGCTTATAATAATAGCCATCACAAGGGGATTTGGATGACTTCCTTTGTGGCTATGATGGGCCGAAACCCAAGGGCTTATTCTGGTATGCCTAAGTACCTTAGAACCGAAGTTGCAGTATACATGCTGCATGATATGGATGCAATCCTGTGGCAATGCAAGCAAGCGTTGTGAAAAGCTCAAGATAGGGCACGAGTGTCTGCTAATCAGCATAGACGAGATGTCTCTTATGCGAAACTTGATCACATTTATTTACGGGTCGTTTAGCTTTCGACATTGAGAATCAGGTGCCTAAACTTACTCCGCGGTATGCTGGATCTTTTAGGGTGCTAAAAGGATGGGGGAAACAGCGTACATGTTGAACTTACTACAGGAAGTAGGGATCCATCCTGTGTTACATGTAAGTCAGCTGAAGAGGATTATACTGGATACCGCTAATGTGGTTAGTCCGTAAAGTATACCGATCATCTTAAACTCCTCTGTAACGCCAGAACGTCTTTTAAATAAAAGAGTTCGGCAGCTGCACAATAGGGATGTGGTAGAACATCGGGTTCAGTGGCAGGACCAGTCTCCTGAGGATGCCACCAGGGAGACGGAGGAATTTGTGCAGCAGTTCCCTCATCTAAAGGATCAACCTTGAGGGCAAGGTCCAAAAGGAGGGGGAGGAATGTTACAGGTGCTCCCAAGGGCATAGCCGGAATCGGGCCCTTGACGGACGTCCATGAGCACGGGGGTACTGTTAGTCGCGATTGCCGGGCAGTTGTGATTCAATGGGCCGTGTTGACTGTAATCAGTCTACGGTGACGGGATGCGGGGTAAATGGTATTAATGGCTAGCGGCGGGTAATGGTCCGCTAGGAGGTGCTAATATTATTAATATTAGCGCGGCAAGAGCTAGCAGGGATTGCCGGGGCACAGGACCTGTAGACCTGCATGATTAACATTAGACATTAATGTTAATGTAGGTTGTATAGGCCCTAGGGGCCAATGTCATTTAAATGTTAAGTTTAAATGTTAGCTATCTTTTAAGGTTATTTAAAAGTTACACGTGGCGTTAACCAATTGGATGGGTCTTTTAGTCTGATATGAAATCAGAGAAATGGGTTCGTGCATGAATCCGGCCTGCCAGATCTCTAAGAGATGCTGTAGAGCATGGATTCGGGCCATGTGAAGGGCTGATCTGGCCGGTTTTGGTCTGCCAGAGCTGTTAGTGAACTCCAGAAAGAGTTCTATAAAGCTTGGGAGTCGGATTTGAGCAGGACAGAAAAACCGGGTTGAATAGATTGAAGCCGATTCTGCTGTGATTAAAGCTAGGTTTGATTCAAGAACCAGGTTTTGGCTTTGGATTTAGAATCTGAGGTTGACAGTGTCTCTTCAAGGCAGTTTGATTCTGCCAAGAAACGGATCAGTCTTGGACCCATAGGGTCAGATTGGCAGCCCAAAGCTGGGATTGATCTTTGATTGATTCGTGGCTTGGCCCACAGGGTCTAATTAGCAGCCTAAGGCTGTGCTTGGGATCCTAAAGCAGTTTTCTACTGTCAAGGATTGAATTGGGGAGGAACCGGTTGGTGCTAACCCAAGGGGCTTCTTATAAGAATTCACATTGCTGGGGAATTGCTGTCAGGGGCCAGACAAGGCTTGGGCCTTGAGGTCGAGATCACAGCCAGGGGCTGTGTGAATGATCATGGAGCAGTTTGATACTGCCCAAGGCCGATCAGAGTGAAGTATTTGGTAGTGTGGCTTTAAAGCGGTATACTGCTAGGAGCTAAACTAGCGCTAGAACCATAAGGTTTGATTTGCAGTCTAGGGCTGTGCAAACGGTCATAGAGCAGTGGGTTACTGCAAAAGATCGGACAGGGCGAGGCATCTGAAAAGGTGTTGAACTCTGGGGGATTCTCTACAGGAATTCGGGCTTGCCGGAGTATTCTCGTAGCAACAAGCCGATAAAACTAACGCGGGGGATCCGAGATCCAAGGTGTGGGTGGTAGGTAGTTGGCGTCAACACGCGGGCAGGGATTGTTTCTAAAGAAAAATTTTTGCCGTGTAACACTGCATCATGTGGGGATTTTTCCTTTCCTTGAGGACCATCATTAGGGGTACTTTCTTTAGCTTGTTGCATGCCATTGACCTAAAACATACAGAAACATAAAATAAGTTAGTACATTCAAAAAACACCTGCAAGACATGTTTTCAAGAAAAACATACTTTTGAAACTGTACAAAGACCTCTAAAGAACCTTACCAAGAACATTAAATCTAACACTTTTAACCTTCAAACAAACATTAGACAAATATAGTTTTTCAAAATATATTAGACAAATTTTAACTTTAGGGTAGTTTATCAAAATATATGGTTAATATAGGTTATCAAAATTTTAATTTAGGGTAGTTTATCAAAATTTAGGGTAGTTTATCAAAATATATGGGTAATATGGTTTTTCAAAATATTGAAGAGTGTGGTTTTTTAACAACTTTAGAGTAAGAATGGTTTTTAATAACATTAGAGTAAGAATTGTTTTTTTTTAACATTAGGGTTAGAATGGTTTTTTCTTTAAAACATTAGGGTAAGATGCTATTTTAAAAACCATATGGGTAATATGGTTTTTCAAAGGTATGGGTATGGTTTTTCAAACATATGGGTAATATGCTTTTTTAAAAACCATATGAAAATATGGGTTTATAGGTATTAATGGTTCGCGGCAGTTATTAATTCTCGAACAAAAATCGAGGCAGTTCGAATGCCTCTTCAACTTTTCCTCTTCAAATTTTTGCATGCCTCTTCGCATTGTCGCCTTCTCGCCTTCTTCTAATCTAAACTCGGCTTCTTCTAATCTAAAGTCGGCTTCTTCTAATCTAAGCGTGCCTTCTCGCCTTCTTCTAATCTAAACTCGGCTTCTCGCCATTCTTCCGATTCTCTGATTAGCATGTAAGGAAAGATTTTTGTCTTTGAGTTGTTTTTCTACGTGGATGCAGATATAACAATTTTTACTATGATACAGCCTCTTGCGGGATCTTGCTTACGATTCTAGAGCTTTCCAGTGGAAAGAAAGCTTTGATAAACGAGACACAAGGTAGGCATTATAAGGTTTCTTAAAAATGAAAATGGTGCATTATGTTTTACTATGTTTATTGGGCAATGAGTCTTAGCTAGGTGCTTAGTTACTCGGCTTCTCGTCTTTAAAGTCGGCTAATCGGCTTCTCTGATTCAAACAAGACTTCAAACTCGGCTATTTGTCGGCTTCTTGGCTTCAAACTCGGCTTCTCGGCTTCAAACATGTTAGAATGAATGAATTTATGATTCTGAATGAATGGGTTAGAATGAATGGGTTAGAATGAATATATAGCATTATAACAGGGGGTTGTTTTTGTATTTTTGTACTTTTTTTCCTAAGGTTTTTATATGATTTGTTGATAGTATTCCATGAGATGTACTAATCAGTACATCTAGAGTGCATATACGCTCACTTTAATTTTCGTGACTCTTTCCAATGGTTGAATCCCTAAATTTTGATATATATTTTTTATAATTTAATGTTCTATGCTAACAAACTGTATTTTTCCCTTGCTTTACATGCAAGGCTCGAGATCCTTCAACTTAGGGTTTTGAATGGCGACTTGTTCTTAGTTTACGTTACTGTTTAGCATATTAATGCATCTCCTTTTAGACATGGTTAAACTCCTGCATATCCATGGGCCTCTTGGGGTGGAAATCAATGAACAAGGAGATGATTGTGTGGGCAAACTCTTTCCATGGAAGCGATTGGCAAGATCTATCATGCAAACGGTTTGCCATAGCAAACCGCCAAGGCTCGACAATTGGGACTAGTAAGATCCTTCTTCTCAAGTTCTTATCGATAAACTTCTATCCGAAAGACCCGGTGGTGTTTTAAAGCTTGAAATAGACTGTAATGAAAATCGGAACTCAAGGAGAGCCACCAAGGTCATGATCTCTGGGCCTCCAAAGATCGGAAAAGGGTACTCAATGCAAACTCATTAAGAAAAAGGTCTTTCACTTTCCCATCCATGGGTTTTATTTAGTTGGGCATTTTAGCTTTATTGACAATCTGTTTGAGAACATTCCCGGTATAATTTGGTACATATTTGATGGGTGACCTGTTGCAAAGAGTTCTACGATTGACACAGACGGAGGAGCTCTCTTGGCTAGGGGTTGATTCACGTAGAAGAAAGATCCCTTTTTGGCCATGGTTTTATTTGAAGCTCTGAATTTCCATTCCCAAGCTATCCTCAGGCGTTAACTTATGAAATATGCCATCATTCAGATTCGATTGTTTGCAAGGCGTTTCAAATGTCCATGTGGACAAATCCGTGTAAATCGTCAAGCTGGTGATGTGCATTCGAAAAATTACTTGGCCTAATTCATTGGCTCATTTGCGGAACTAACGATGCGCACCGATAATGATGGGAACTCAATTCAGACCCCTTAAACTTGTCATTCACTAGGTTAGCTTAGCTTTATCGAGGCGTTATCTTCCTTTTTTCCTTTCATGTTGATGTCTTGCAAAAAGCTTCTTTGCTTTCCTTTCTCCATAATTATTGCGGCCCGAAACCCAAATTAGAAGCGAAGCATAACTCCATTGCTTTGTAATGCGGATAGAAGCATTGATTGCGGTTGGTGATTTTAGCAATGAAGCGTAAACGAGCATATATTCGGTTTCATGGTAGGCATGAACAAAATTTATAACAAGATAACTCTTTCCTTAAGAGCATGATTTATAAACACATTTTATAGGTTGTGGCCAATTTGCAGCCGTGTTGCATTTGAGCTTCTAAAATTTGAAGCTTTGTTGTTGAAAAACAAATGCAAAGGAATATGCATTTACGCTTTTTGTTGAACGAACTTGTAAATTGCGGGCTTTATATTCGCCTTTGCACAATGTAGTCTCTATAAGATTTAATGCTCCATTCTCTGCATTTTATTTAGAAGCACTATAAATTGAGTCATTTATGTACCAATGATCGAATGGGTTTATTGTTTGATGTTACTCGAGTTCTTTGTGTATCTTTATTCTTTAGGCGGGATTCACATGTCACATTACGCAATGTAAGTGGCTTGGGTTGTCCAAAAGGTGTTCCCATGGCTTGCATAACAAAATATTCCATCTTTTTAATTCCATGGTATATGTTTCTAGATTGCTACATATAGTTCGGGGGTTAGGCTGCTATACATTGTTGCAAGAGTGAGAGAGGTTGAAGGTTACATGCATCAGCATATTGTTTTAACGGCCCTTGCTAGATGTATATTTTGCTAGATGAATTTTCCCTTGTTTGTATAACATCTTTCTTAAGGCCCCGAAGGGGTCAAAAAAATTTCCTACAACGTAAACTATTCGAGGGTAAATTTTTTTTAGGTATAACCTAAAACCATTACATTACACATCTTAAAATTAAATTCCCCTTAAATAACATCAACTCATTCAAATTGTGAAGTCCGTTGTTTGTTTTAGCCCGAAGGGAAACAAAATTTTTTAACCTATAACAAAAACCATTACATTACACGCCTATAAATTAAATCCCCCTTGAAACCCCCTTTGGTTTGGGTGCATATTCACACGGGGGGGACGTAGGGCAGCGAGAGCACCTATAATTATGTTTTGCACATACAAAATCAACATCATATAGTATATTGCCTGAAATCTTATAGTATTTTGCAACTCTTGTTATACAGTATAGCAAATTCCATACATCCATACCCCACAAACGAGGAACTTTGTGTACGGTGTAGATTTAGGAATTTGAGGTGAATATGCCTATCCAACAGCTCTCGTTGCCCGGAGTCACCCCCCGTGTGAATATGCACCCAAACCAAAGGGGGTTTCAAGGGGGATTTAATTTATAGGCGTGTGAATGTGTTTTAGGGATTTTGAGTGTTTTAGGATTCTGAGTGTTTTAGAACAGGCTATGCTTTAGATTAGAACAGGTTGACATTAAGAAGAGGCTATGTTTTAGAAATATGAAACAGATCAGGAATATTATGAAACAGAACATATAAATGAAATAGGAATAGCATTATGAACATATTTTATTTCATATTGCTATTCCTATTTCATTTATCTGTTCATATTCCGTGCCTAATGTTGTTATTGCCATTCTTATCTGTTCTTACCCTAATGTTTTCAAAAATCAAATAGTCTGTTCTAGATGCAAGGAAAATAGTCTGTTCAGACTATGCAAGAACAGAAAAGAACATTAGGCAAGGAATATAACATGTTACCTTAATTATGCCTAATTGTTCTGAGTCACATTTTAGTGTTTATATCGTGCAATCTGATTGCATTCGGGAATTCTTGTGCATTCACAAGATTCCTATCTGCTATTGCTCTCTTATTTCATTTATCTGTTCATATTCCTTGCCTATCTGTTCTTACCCTAATGTTTTAAAAAAACCAAATAGTCTGTTCTAGATGCAAGGAAAATAGTCTGTTCAGACTATGCAAGAACAAAAAAGAACATTAGGCAAGGAATATCATAAGATATGCTTGCATATCATAAGATTGCTTGCATATCATAAGATTGGACGAAATCGCGCCAGGCGCGTTTCTGTGAAAAAAAACACTATAGTAAACGCGCTTGGCGCGTTTTGAATTTTGTATATTTAGAATCATTTTCTGGGGAGAGAAATTGCTAATTAGTTAATTTCTCTCGTGGATTACACATGGCTGCTTCTAGTTCAAATATACTTCCCTTGGACGACCATCAACGCTGGACCCTATACAAGATACTATTTAATTGTGCTGTTCAAAACATTCAAAGAGAGTTGGACAAGCCATATGACGATCTGTGTCGGGGGCCATGGGAATCTACCATCGCATCACCGGTTTATCGGCTCCTCATGCTCTTAGTGAGACTCATGCCAACAAATAAATATGAGGCTTTGATTAGGAGTATCAAGTATCGGCCGGGACACTCGATTTGGAGACTTCGACATTCGAGAATGGAATCGGAGGATGATGTCATATCGAGTGGTGAGGTGGGACTTTACCGGTATTAGCGATGAAGTGGGCCTATGTGACATTTTGTAGAGATATGTACGACTTGCTATATGTATGTTTAGAAAGAACTTCGCTGGCGCATTTTCCTGAGAAGGAAAAATGTACATATAGTTTTTGAATATAAATATAAACTTCGGCGCTGGCGCAATTTCGCGACTTATACTTTTCGCTTATTTCATTATGTTTTTTATATGCAATGTAGAAAACATTGAATCCTTTGATGCCCTCCACCCGATATGACCAACCCCAAGAAACTACACATTTTTAATTAATGTGTAGTTTCATAGGGATGATAAAACTGATAAAAAGAATCAAAATTCAAAATTCACAACATCACCGGATGTTATGATATATTCATTTTTTTTTACTCCTCATTATACATACCTTTTGATAAGTTAAGATCTATTAAATTATAGCTTCTTTGTATCGGAAGGTGCGTACATACCTTTTTTAGGCGTTCTTTTGGCCATGCCACAAATGTGCCCACTCTCCCCCGGACATTATTAGCCACCCGGGATGTCTTCTTGGAAGAGCTTCATCCTCATAGTTGCAATTTATAATGCTAACTTTTCTGAAACTGTTTCCAAGAGGGACACCATGGCACTTAGATTCGGTTCGGGTCTTGATTTTACATAATCCAAAATTTCCACGCTTCAAGTTTCTTTGTTAATAGATAGCATCTTCTCCCATGATAATTGAAAACATTAAAAGAATGGTTTCACCACGGTCTTCAAGAATATAATATGTTTCAAAACGGTCTTCAAATCCTCTTGATAGCACTCATAGTTGGTAACGCATGATGATAAGTGTCGATCGATCGAGGAGGCGTCGCTAAGTTGAGGCGGTCGATCGGTCCGAGGAAGCGAAAGTTGATCGGTCGAGGAGGTCGACCCGGAAGAAAGTCGGGCGAGTTGATCGAGTTTCTTGAAAAATTGGTGGCGAATGAATAATTGGGTGCCACATAGGCGTTTCTTGAAAATAATAAAAATAAATATTCGTGGATGTGCTTTAATAAGAAAATTAAGTTTTAATTTGAAATGGCCGGGATAAGCGGTTAATCTAAATGAGATAATTGTAATTTAAAATCGGATATAATCGTGATTTGAGATAATGCACCCATCATTATAAATTTGAATCGCGTCCCATAACATTGCATTCGAACATTGCAGCTATATATGGTCCGGGATCTGGCCGCGAACGAGAGGTAGAGCGGAGGAGAGGCGAGGGAGAGGCGTGACCCAACACTCGGGGGAAATTCTGACAGGTCCACCGGACTCGGGGAAACAGGTATTTACTTATTTCTTCTCGATTTCTCTGAGTTTACGTGTTATTTTTAAGTTTTTCTCTTGTCACGTGTAAGGTTTTTTTTATCATTTTTCTACTGTCTCTGTGTTATTTCTACTTTTTATATTGTTTCTCTGTCATTTCTAATGCTTTTACTACCTTGTTTTGTGTGTTTTTTGTGATAATCTTCTCCTGTACTCCGTGTTTTTTGTTTTGTATTCTCCAGTTCGTATAATGTAGACCATTTAATTATAGTTTCTTGCACTTGTTTGTTTATAGTTTTGTTCTGTATTCTCCAGTTCTTTGGAGAAGTCTTTTTTGTAGCCTAGTATGTCTCTTATAATATAGAGCGTCTGTAGGGCCTCTCTAAAGATCTGTAGCGTCTGATACTTTTCTTGTATACCATTTATGTTTTCCGTAGTAAGCCGTCTATCAAAACGCGCTCGGCGCGATTTCATTACTCACCACATGATTGTAACTTTCAGGATCTTCTAAAAATGTGAAAAGAAAATCAAAGCCTGTGCAGGGTCAAGGGACATCGGCACCGAAAAAACCAAGAACGGAGGAAGATGTATCAGTTGCAGATTTGGCACACGTTGTGACCATGGACGATACCACCGGAGTAATAAAGGCTCAGGTAGAGCCTCCATGTCCAGAAGAAGATCTACCCGGAGGGCTCACGAATGGTTTGTGGAGAGCTTCAAGACTAGCGGAAAAGACAAATCTTATTTTCTGTCTAGAGTTAAGAAGCAGTCAAATGAAGAAATAAAGGTATTCGATCACATGCGAAGAAACGGGGCGATTCATCTTTATTCGCAATACTTGAGCGGAGTCGGATGTGGCGTTTGATCGATATACGGTCTCAAGGCATGCGTACCGTCTTTGCCGTCCACGCCACGTACTCCCAATCGAATGTCTGTAGATGTCAGGCGTGTAACCAAGCAAGAAGCCCTAAGGGGCAACTTGCAAAGTGCTACATTTAGCAATGTCGCGCACTTTAAACTTTAACCCATTAAAGGCAGACCAAGGGTCATGGAAACCCTAAACCTAACGAGAGCCTATGTAAGGTAACAAACCCTAATTCTTCCCTTTCCGTCCCACGAACCTTCCGAGCTCCGGTTCGCGAGAGGAGTCAAATCCAACTCCCAAGTTACGCTTTCGCTCTAGCTCGTCGATTAAGCGTCGGCCGCATCCTCAAAGCGAGCGGCGACATGGATGCCTTCGGATCAAGAGGAGTGAACCAGGGATCAGGTATTTAGTCGATTTAATAGCCTAGACCGTATTCCAGCCATCGAACCAATAGGTTTAGCCTATTAAATTACTCTTAGTAGCCAAGCAAATCCCCAGATTGACCCTAACTAAAGAACCTAACTCTATGATACTAGAAAAGTGCCCACCTTTGGTGGGCTTTGCATTTTCTAATATAAGGATTTTGTGATAGCTCATATGGTTCTTGTTGTCTGACACATTTGTGTAAAAAACTTCACTTCATTTTTTTCTTGTTTTTTGTTACATTATAGATGTTTTTATCATGGTGTTAAAATGAATGAAAGACTACCTGATATGCTTGGAAAAACATTTTGGGGACACTTTGAATATGTGCACGTATATTAATGTGTGTAATCCATTATAGTAAAGGTAACGTGCGCAATCCATTTTAGTAAAGGAAATTTCCCCTTGTTGAATGAAAACCCCTAACGGAATTTTCTTGACTATACTTAAAAAGGGTTAAAAAACCCCTAAAGGAATTTTCTTGACCATACTTGAAAAGGGTTAAATTTGGCACCCTAGTTCGATTTGAAATTGTTGATTTTGTCTTAATGAAAGGGAAAAGTTGGCAGACAATTGCATTGTTCTGTGAGAATTTTTTGCTGCAAGGATTTTTTGTTTTTAACTCAGTTGGTGGAGGAATTAGTTCAGGACTTGGATCATTGCCTGCAAGGATTTTTTGTTTTTGACTCCATTGGTGGTAAGCGTTTGTTTTAAATATATCAACCGGAAGTAGAATAACAATGCCGCGATGATCCATTACAAAACATTATAATATAAGATAGATTAGTTCTTATTATGATGATGTGATGGACGGATGAATTCTGTGGACTCATTGTATTGGGAAGGGGGGTAGAGACTTAAAGCTTAGTAGTTGATGCTCCTAGCTAGTCCCTCTTAGTGCATTACTAGATTTCGGCCTGTGTACAAGAACCACACCTGGTTATGGGTGAAGGGGCCAGACTGGCTCAGAAGGAGGTTCGTGTCCTGACTCTTGACCGATCCCTCTGGTGTGTAAAGTCTATCGGGGATCAATGTAGACTAGGTCTAATGGCTTGCCACTGAGTGTGGGTAAGGCATGGGCTCGACACCCGTGGAGTGGGGTTCACTTTCCGGTGGGTTAAGTTTCGAATAAAATGGGCATTGGCCCTCTAGTCACCTTGAGTCGGCATGGAGACCTGCGGTGGGAGTGATCCCTACACGCCCCATCGGGCGGGAGATGCAACCCGGGAATAGCCCCTTTGGCTATGCATCCCGTGAGGGCTGATCAGTCCCAACACTCTTCAACCTACTCTTGCAAAGTGTGCACGGGAGGGGCGGATGGAGTGGACAACCCTATGCCATGTTCTCATGCCCGGCCAAATCCATTGCCATGATTAAATGCGCAATGAACTCACGGAGACCCAAGCTTGTCGGTCATTCCACGGAGTCCGAGTCTTGGGTAGGAATCCATTTTGTATTGTCTTGTTGATCTTTGTCTATCACGGATGTTGATGTGCCACCCTTCGAGGTGGATATGTGATGATTATGTGTCTTTGACATGTATATTTACGCTTCCAAGACTAGGTAGGCCACGAGGAGGCGGGGTAAAATGACCCTTCATTCTTCCCCCCTGGAACCCGGTATGAATTCTGATGATATGTGGAGGGCCCTATATCAGCATGGAGCTGGTATGGGGGATGAACTCCTGTTTGGATACGGTGAGTGCACCGTATACGAGTAGGGGACGTCACAGTGGTATCAGAGCAATGTTCTTGGAGACCAAGAGCAAAGCACTGACCATGCTCCCAGTAGTACTAACTTGATAGGATCCTCAAACCTCGAAAAATGGGAAATTTTTTTCTCATTTTTGTAGTATATGCTAAGCTAGTAACAGTTAAGTGAATGAGAACATAAAAAGACTAAAATTAGTGAGCCAAAACCTTTAAAAGTAGGATGATCTCACACGTCGCGCCAGGACCAATAATGAAAAGTTCATTTTTGGGCTGGGTGCAACGTGTGAGACATTGAGCCAAAAACACCTTGAAAAGTGATGAATTTCAGAAAAGTAACATGGTAATTCGAATTTCAAGCTAAAAACTAACTAGATTAGTATGTTACATTCCTAAAAACATGCTTAGAAAGTATAAAATTTAGCATCAAAATTCACCATGTCTCACACGTCGCGCCAGGACCAAAAATGAAACTTTCATTATTGATCTGGGCGCAACTTATGAGACCATGAGGTTAGAAATGTCTAAATTTAGCCATGTAGTAACATAATAAGTGTTTTAGGTGACCCAAAAGAGTAGTTTGAAATTTGACCTAAAGTTAGCCATCTATAAATAGACCTAGACCCCCCCATTTCTACGTTCCTAAAGGATCTTTGGCCTCCATATCTCTCTCTCTCTCTCTCTCTCTCTCTCTCTCTCTCTCTCTCTCTCTCTCTCTCTCTCTCTCTCTCTCTCTCTCTCTCTCTCTCTCTCTCAAAAAATCGCCCCCTTTGCAAGCCTCTTTTAAGCCGACCTCGGATCGACGAGCCGTCAAACATAACCCGAACCAAACAAAATACTCGAGCTCCTCCTGGTGAATCGCCCGGTGCCTAAGATCCTAGCCTTGACACGCAGATGCTTCAGGGGCCTCTTAACAGGAATCGTCAGTCTTCATCGAGCGAGGGAACGGCCGGATGAGCACCAAAGGGAAAAATCCCGGGAGGAGGCACGACGAGAGAGGACCAGGAGGTCGAGGGAAAAGATGCGCCCTCCGAAGCAGGTACAGAGGTGCTCGAAAGAAGAGGAGGGAGACGCGATCGGACCAAGGCTTTGAAGAGCAATGGAGGGACCGGCGGACCATGGAGGAAGAGCTTGAAGCCTAGATTTGCGAGAAGGAGGCAGAGGAGCAAGAGGAAGAGAGGGAGCCGACGCTCCTGCCAGCTGAAGAAGAAGAACTCCAGGCGTGGATCAAACGACATGAAGCAAAAGGACGCCGCCGAGAGAGAAAGAGAGAAGAGAAGAAAAGGAAGAGGGACGAAGAGGAAGCCAAAGCAGAAGAGGAGCTGAGAGTGAAGAAGGGAAAGTTCGTGGAGGGAGGCCAAAGAAAACTAAAGAAGGTCCCACGCTCCAAGGTCGTCATCCAAGAGCGGCCCGCAGACCAGCCCCCACTCTCCTCGGATGACTCGGAGGATGAGAACTTTAATCCCTTCAACAAGGAGGCGGGTTCTTCGAAGGATCCCGCCAATGAGCAGGCAGCACCGGCCGGAAAGCAGCCCCATAGCAAGCGAAAGCCCCACCATGTTCGACGTGGAACAAAACAAAGCGCCCCGGCCAGCCAGTGAGGCGTATGTGATAGACCCCTTTAAGGCCTATCAGAAGAAACTAAGGGAGCACAACGCCTTCATGGCGAAGTGGGAGGCGTACAACACCTACTATCAGGAGAACAGAGTACGGGTCATCGAAGGTGGAGTACCCCCCAAGAAGACGCTAAAGCTGCCACCACAGAAGCCCAAGCCTCCTAGACCACCAGGCAAAAAGAGAACCGGCAGAAAGGAGAGCGAGAGGAAAGCCCTGAGAGAGATCAGGCATTTTCAGCGTAGCTTCGGGTTCCCGTGCACCGTTCGCCTGACTAGTCCGAGAGGTAATCCAAGAATACAACACGAAGATGGGGGTGACGGATGAGATGTTGCTGGCACTGCAAGAGGCAACAGAACAAAAACTAGTGCATCATTTTGAAGATTCGACAGCCTGCACAGTCCATGCAAAGAGGGTGACACTAATGAAGCAGGACATGCATCTTGCTAGCTACATCAAGGGAGAGCGACCGTAAAATTTTGTAAATAATAGAAAAATTTTGTTAATATAAAGGGTTTTTGACAAAGTAACATGTCTAAGCTTGTTTAATTGAGTTGAGTTATTGATTTCTGGCTTTTGTTTTAGTTAAAATGGATACTTTGAGCAAAATTGAGAGGATGTCTCACACGTCGCGCCAGGACCGAAAATGAAAAGTTCATTTTTGGTCTGGGCGCAACGTGTGAGACCATGGCCCAAAAGTGCCCAAAACAGCTCCAAATCGACCAAATAAGGGGTCAATTCTGCCTAACTCGATGAATCTAGCAGAATTAGACCCTTACATCACCCAAATTGGACAAGTTTAACCCAATTAGAGTCAATGTCTCACACGTCGCCAGGACCGAAAATGAAAAGTTCATTTTTGGACTGGGCGCAACGTGTGAGACCTCTCAGCAAATTCTCCACCATACCATATCCAAATGACCTCCAGTTTGTTGCAATAAGTTCATTAGCTAATCTTAGCATGCTCAAACCCCAAAAGTAGTCTTCAAATCCTCATTTGGAGAATTGCCCAACCCCAATAAATTTTTAAGTCATCCAAAAAAATAGGGTTTTTTTTCCTTTTATAAATAGGACCCCATTTGCCACTTGACACCCTACAAGTTTACTCTTGACCATCTAAGCGATTTCCAGCTCCATAGAGGCGCTCCGGCATCATTTGTTACTCACCTCTTCCCTAGATCAATGGCAACTGCTGACTTTAGACGATGGTACAACGCCCGGTGTATGCGATCGAGGCTAATGTCAATGACATCTTAGGGTCTTTAGCAAAGAGATAGATGTCCAAGCAACTTTGCACACTAGCGCCCGACATATAGGCAGTATTGGTTTGAGTTCAAGCTAGGGTAGGTCAGTCCCTAGTACAACTTCCCCTTGCCGCGGGCTATTTTGTTCCCGCCCATCCCTTCAAAGCAGCCTTGGGTGATGTCCCTAACATCGCCAAGTATTTGACCAACAAGGCCTGAGAGGTTGCCGGACTACATGGTCTGACGGTCGGCGGGACCAAGTACTTTTCCTACCGCCCGCCTTGGCCATATTCCTTTCCACCGTGCTGAAAAACCCAATGGGGAAACCTCTATTCCTCCCATGGAGGTAGACCCATAGCATCCTCAGCCGGACCGGATGCTTTTACTGAAGCAGTGGAGGCGAGGAAGGAAGAAACGAAGAAGAGGAATCCGGACGAGGAAGAGTACCGCGAGGAGTTGACCCGGGAAGAATGGCGGCAAGCGAAGATGAGCTATCAACCGGTTTACCGCCATACACTCGTAGCTCCCCACTAGGAGCTAGGCATTACAAGCCTAGCCCCATTATCATCGGCGGTGAGGAGTACCTGCTCCTCAACGATATCCGAATCTCCCCAGAATGCGAGGGGAGAGGGAGTTCGGCTTGATGAGTTCTTTGCACCAACTTCGGCAGCGACCAGACTTAGACGACTTCAGTCCAGAAGTCCTCTCAGGGCTTCGCTTCGAAGAGAGAAGCCGACACCTATCTGGGGAGTGGAAGCCCGGATATCGAGCCCTCTGACAATATAAGGCAAATAATGGAGGCTCGAGAGCGCCATCGGAGGAGGAGTTCTCGCGCCATCCAAACGGATGGGGATCCGTGGCAAGACCAGAAGCATCTTGATGCGAGCTCCTCGACACCACCTAAGTAAGAGGGTAGGAATCAACATCGAGCGAGTTTCATCGACAATTAGCGACTACCAAGAAATGGTAAAGGTAGAGGTTGATGAATCTGGCCCGGAAGGCATAGAGCGGGAGGCCAAACAGAGTGGAGAGTCATCACCAACACACAATACCCAGTCATTGAGGTACTACCTTCCTAGCTGGCGGGATGGGAGAATAAGCGGTGATACACCGCAAATTCAGATCTCGGGCGAAGAAGGAGCGTTTATGCTCATTGCACTCTACGGCTTTTTAGCATGCATGCCGAATAGCTGCAAGCGTCGACTATCTTTGTCTTAGTCAAAGGAAGCGATGGCACTCGACATATTGACTTATTCGCCCCTACGATGGCGGGGAAGATTGGCGATGTCATGACCTACACCTCCGCCATGGTAGAGGTGGTGACACCTTACAGAGGCGGGGCGTCAACCAATGTCCTTAGGAACTTGGGACGCTCGGTAGGGACGGCCCAAGTTAAGAAATTTTTAGAGGATAACCCATCCTATACCGGCGATTTCAAGCGTAGTTAAAATCTTGATTCCGGAGGACTTGTATCTAAAAATATTATGTAACTAGCAAAAAGGCACGCCAGGGGCTGTTGCCGGGTTATGCAATGTAATGAAGGTTTTTAAATAATGTTCTTGCATTTTAGGTATCAATAGTTGTTTTATGCCAATACATTTGCAACCAGTAAAAACATATGGGGACGGAGTGAGTTGCACAAAAATGATGCTTTAAATGAAGAGAGAGAGAAAATCCGTGAAGAAAGTGCCCTTGAGAGACAAATATGAAAGTCAAGTATAGAGGTCAATGGTATGGATAAAGGTTAATCTCACCAACATGGTTTGTTGCAAAAGTCAGCTCAATACCAACTTCAAATTGCTTAAAACCACTCAGCAATACCCGCATTACTTCTGCAAAAGCGAGACGTTGAAAATGTGGGCATTCGTCCCTCCTAATTACAAAAGCCATAAACATCAAGGAAAAATTAGAAAGTCAAATCAAGCAAGATAATAAGAGGTAGATTGAGAGAAACAAAATCTTATAGGCACACTGAAGATATAAAACTATAATCCAGCTTAAGAACAATAATCTGAGCTATTGGAACCTCGTTCAAAATAGAGTTTTAGCAGCCTCTGTTGATGCTCCCGACAAAGCAAGATATGTGATTTTTACAATGATAGTATGAGAATGGAGGTTAATGTCCTCAACAATGATAGTAGAACCAGATGAGAAGCCTGTGATAAATAACCAAGAAGGCACAAACATTTCTAAACTACTACCAGCTCCTCATGCTAATGGATATACAAGGTTGCAACTTCAACAAAGACGTGAAGGTAGCCAAGGTAAATGCAATATAACTTTCAATGACCTCTGAGAAAGCATTATCTCACAAGCAGACTTATTCCCATTTCATAATATGCCACGAAACAGAGTCTTCTTCATGATGTTGGCTCTGAAAGACAATGCGTGTAGAAGCAAAAAACCTAAAGATAACAAAGCCTCCTCTAGATACAAACTAGTTAAGGCTTAATGGGCTTCAACAACTATGAGTATAATATATGATCAATATGTTATAGTATTCAAGTAAAGGAATCTTAATTCTAGATTGTGATTAGTTGTCTTAGTGAGGTATCCTCCTTGAGCTTATCATAATTAGCATATGCTTGATCTTATGCTAGATTGTTATTGATGGTTTGTTGTTTCTATTCTTCTTCTATGCATTCTTTTCCCTTTATGATATTCCTTTGTTAACAAGGTCAAATTGGTTAAGGATGGTAGCATGTTTAGGCTACACGTGTATAACGAGATAAAAGTACATTTCAAGCATTAGAATTTTGCAAGTACTAGTATGACTAGTAAACGTCGCACATATCTAAGAGCATGTGTTTATATGGGCTTTCTATATACGTCCAATCCTATGCAGCCACCTTCACGACTCTTATGGGATTGTGCCATGGAAATTTTAGTCCTCTCTCTCCATGTAGATTTTTTTGCTTTCGTTAAAGTTTAGGTATATCAAGAAGTAGCACCAAATAGCAGTCACAGACTAAGTTGGAACAAAATCGTTTCTCACAAAATCGTTTCTCACAATGTTAGACGCATGTAGGGATATGCCTATATTCAATTGAATAGAATTAAAGCCACACCTTTGGAACGTCCCCTAGGCTCATCTAACCTTGTAATCGGTTGAAAGTTAACATTGTAATGACACAAGCACTAATAATGCATGCCAAGTCACTGTTTATCTACTCAAATGTAACTCAAATGCGATTGTAATGGCGGGAACACTAATAATTTGTCATTATTTACTTTACAGATGCTTAACAATATGGTATTTGGGTCGCGAATTTTGTCGTTCTGTTAATTTCGTGCTGCCACGTGTCATCCCATTCTATTGCAGAATGGTATTCCAGTCGCCCATTCCGCATATCCAGTTTTCCAGCCGGTTAACAACAACAAATCCTCTGTTTTTTCGTTCGATGGTAGGCAACCGCAACGAAGAAGAGGGCTTGGCGACAGACAGGGCTTGCCGTCAGAGCTGGAGCTTCTGGCGATGGTTGGATCTTTAGCTTGAAGGCTTGAATCTTTAGCTTCTGGCGATGCTTGAATCTTTAGCTTGAAGGCTTCCTGCACTTTGGCACCCGAAGTTCCATAAGGAGTAGATGTTCTTTTGCTTCCGCCTAATCAATCTAATCGGTGCTTATTGTGTTTATTTCTACAGCCCTGCACTAGGTTAGGAAAACAGAGCCGATGAAGAACAAAGTATACAAAATCTGTTAGGAAAACAGAGCCGATGAAGAACAAAGCATACAAAATCTGCAGATCCATACTTTTTGGGCGGTAGAAACGGATCATACAGACCAGATCATCTGATGAAAAATTGCTTCATCGCTTCTTGCCATGGCAAATCGCTTGCTTCATCTGCTTCTTGCCGTGCCAAATCGCTTCCCAAAAATCGCTCCCCAAATACCATATTGTCGGTTCAAGTTTTTTGTGCGCGCCATTACATCATGTCACCGTGACCGCTCCGACTAGTGCGTCAGCGGGGACCCCCACCGATGCATGCGGCATCCCAAAATCCTTGAACCCAGTACCTCTTCTGATTTGTCAATATCATGGTAAACATATAAAATAATATCGGTTTGTCAATATCATGGGGAAATAGATAAAAGCTTGGGCCCCTTATTTGGCGTATATTTTCATCCCGTATGTAAAAGATCTTTGCCCAAATATTTATCCCATGAATCCACGGTTGCATAAATAAAATATGGGTTGTTATTAAGTGCTATTGTATTCTAGTCTGGATAGCATCCAAGAAATAAAATTTTATTTACCTTTAATGGACCGGAGTGCAATTTTGAAAAGCTCCTAATGGCAAACAATTTGAATTACGCTTCTGTTTCTTCTCCCCGAAACCCGATTGCAAGGTCTTCATCTTTGCATGGCAAAAAATATAAGAGCCATCATCTTTTGAATCAAAGTTATGCCGACATAAAGTTTGTAAGTTTTTGTTTAAGAAGAGATCCAAAATTACTTGCAGGACAAAATAAATATAAGTCAACCACGTGCTTGGCCAACAACAGGGATCAAAATATGATGGCATTGGGTATAGAAAACACCTGCAAGGATACAGCCTTAAAATCTCCAGGATAAAGTAAGATGTCTCATGTTGGTGACTATACAAATTATATCATGTTTGTGATATAAATCATAATGTTGTTCCACCAGGCGGTGAGTTGTTTCATTAGATGATTCCGCCGGGGTTTCTTTTTGGTGAATCACGAGGGAGTCGAAAACTGTAAGAAACTTCTTGAACTTTATGACAAAGGAGGCATGTTGCTTCTTTAAGAAATTAAAATTTTCAGAAATGGAGGTGATGTTTGGATGTCTCAGTAACCATAACCCGTCTTCACTTGAAAGAGATATCTAGAGCAATTAAGTCTATCTTTTCCATTGCTTGCGGTACTTTGCAAAGCTAGCGCATGGGTTTGCAATGGTGCATGTTTATGTCTTCGGTGAATACTGACAAAGGTGTGGCGTTTATGCGACATTGCACTTACCTCTTTACAACTTATAGAAAAGGTAGCGGCGAGTTAATTGTATATTTGTTATCTTCTCAAGACACGCAAGGGGAAACAAAACACCTAGATTGGAGTTTCCTGCTTACTAATAATAAAAGAGTTAATCTAAGGAAAAGCGGAATGATCGATTGTTAAAACTAGATGTGAGGTATTAGATTGGATTGCTAATCTCGCATCACTTAACATAAGAAAAGAGGTTAGAAAAATGAGATTGCACTTCTAATTGTTGCGGGCTTAGGATGAAGAGGCGGACGGAAAATTTCTTAACTACATGGAAGCACATACATGTTCTTTTCCTTTAAGATAGATCAGCAAAATAACAACCAAATACCCAAACAATTGGCGTCAAAAAAAGATATATCCGATAAATCAAGGAAGATGTCTACACGTTATGAAAATCACGAGGCATCTTGACAGCCAAATGGTAAGGCGAGAATCGAACGGCTACCGAGAAAGCCGAATATAAAATGGAGATGGATGGAACGGCCTGGCCTTCTTCCAAATTCCATCGTCCTAAGATTTTAGGTCGGTGAGAGTGCCGATTTAGGCCGCCATGCACATCATTGGATCCAGCACACTTAAATCCATGGCCATAGAGCTTAGAAACATCTTAGACATCAAAGCCCAAGGCATAAAAAGGAAGCGAGGAGCATCTGCGAGGATTTTCCAAGATGATCGCTATAGCCAAAGCTTCATATACGCAAAGGTCCGGATCAGGAAGGCGAAAAGGGCAAAATAGAAAAACAGAGGCCCAGATGCAAGGGGAGGTTATTAGTGATGTTCATCTCCATGCTAGTTTTTAGCCGCTTTTCTAATTTTCTTGGCCATAGATTTGTAAAAATAAAAATCTAACGGTGAAAATTAAAGCCATATCAGTTTTTGATGAGGTGGAGCTGCTACGTGGATAGGCTAGAATTGCAAGGAAGGCTGCACGCTTGGTTAGGCTGGCATGCTAATAAAAACATTTTGTGCTAATATTTAAATACTTTGTTGAGTGTATTTGATTCCAAAAATTACTAGTAATGGGTGCCCGGCGTTGCCGGGCATAAATACATTCTATAACACTTTGCCAAATTTGAAAGGTGGCCACATAGCTTTTGAGAAACAAATGGATGCTATGTTTTCTAAGCGTGGTATTATTTTCATTGAACCTCAAGCTTCTAGCCTCTTCCCAATTTTTGAAAATTGTTGCCTAGATTTCAAATTTATCCTAGAATTCATGCTCTGTTCGTATTTTCCTTTTGCTAGGCTTAAATTTGCAGGTTTCAGCTTGTAGCAAATGGGGAGGTAAGAAGATTAATGGTTATGTTTGTGTGTTAAAGAAATTATCATGTGTGCAAATATAATAGCATCGATCCGAGCCATCGGATCGCCATTCTGGGAAAGGACGAGCTGCTATATAAGGCTATTTCCTCTTTTCTTTTTATTATCGTCTTCTCCTGACTGACTCTTCTTCTATTCTCGTTGCTTTCTTCGTCCCGCGTTGCCCACATCCCGCGATGTTTTCTCTTTATCCCGCGATGTTTTCTCTTCATGAATCTCTTGTTTGGTATCACTCTGGATAAACTTCTCGGCCTACGTCGTCTCGGTTTTCTTCTTGGCGAGTTTTCCTTGATCATCCTCTTAAAGGTTTCAATATCGCCGGGTTTTGTGCAATTTTGTACAATCTTGTTCTTCCTATGTTTTTACGTCTCGATCTTGCTAACGGTGTTGCTCTCCTTGTGCATGTCTCTCTTTTGTTGGATGCACTCATCTTTTACGTAGCACTATTAGCATGCATGGTTGGGTGTACGATTCTTGTGGGCGGCATATCGCGATCGTTGAGTCCGTTTTTCCGTTCTGCTGGTATCGGGTTCCTTCTTTTCGACTTGCATGGCTTCTTTGCGATCTTCGATGCATTGCCATCGATGAGTTCGATGGTTGTATCCGATCCTTTATTTGGGGTAGCTTACCCGATCTGTTTCCGGGTTCTAAGTCTCATTGGTATCATCCCTTTTTTCTTTTCATTATGGGTTTAATCTCTTCTATATCATGCTTTCGGATTCTCATTCTTCTCCTCGATTGTCGGTTTGATTGATCTCTTCCATGTGGCCATCTCCACTGCTTCGATCTGCTCCAACCAACCCGGCTCTTCTGCCGTTGTTTTCTTTCTAGGTAGCCTTCACCTTTGCCTCTTCCCTCGGCGATGGGCTCGATTCAACTTATCTGTTTTTACTTACGAGAAAGAGATTTTCTTCAATTTAAACCTCTGCTGTATTCTAGCGGATGCCTCTTAATCATCTCTGTTTTTCTTCGAATGTTTTTGGATATGGGTTTTGGTTGCGAATCATTCCACCTAAAGCTTCCTCAAGCTCTACAATTGCATGCCTAGAAGCTTGCAGATAGAACAAGCCGTAGAACGGCCTCTCACACTCCTATTCCAGCATTCCGCAGTCATCTGACCTTGCTTCTATAAATCCGGCATGATCCCTTGCCATCCCGACCCGTTCTGACCTTGCTTTGCCCTTCCGGCCTTGTCCTCGCTCAAACAGTAGGTTTATTTGTGTTTGTTTTCAGTTCTTATTAAATTTTTGGTTTTTTTTTGTTAGACATCCACTAGTCTAGTTGGTTAAGGTTTAAATCCATTGTAGCAAAGACCCAAGTTCAAATCCGGCTTAGAACTCAACTTTTCCTCACCTTTCTTTTTTAAGCTTTATGATATTATAATGTTTCTCGCATGCATTTACTCCTTATAGGGTTCCTTGTTTGTAGATAACGGTATTGAAACGTTCTCTTTTATTATGTTCTTGTTATTTTGATATAAATGGTTAAAAACCTTTCCTTTTAAGCTTTATGATATTATAATGTTTCTCGCATGCATGTAATCCTTATAGGGTTCCTTGTTTGTAGATAACGGTTATTGAAACATTCTCTTTTATTATGTTCTTGTTATTTTGATATAAATGGTTAGAAGAGATGACTAACTGTGTTTTCCAGTATCTATGGTGGTCGCGATTGTTTATGGTGATCGCACTTGTTTACTTTATATTGTTTTCACCTCTCTGGCTCTGTGATTCCCTACCACATGCCTTTTCTTCTATCTCTACCAGACTTACTTTAGCCTCCGTTTAGCTTCCTTTTGCTTTTCGGCCAGCCACTTCTTGACCTATCTTTACCGGGTTATCTTATGCCCCCTTTACATATACCCTTGGAAAGCATTACGAGTCACATTTGCATTATATTTTCCATCATTTGGGTGGACCCTCCCCATGCTTGCTCCATATCGTTATTTTCAATCTTGCTACATGCCTTGTGTTCCAAGTATTCCATATGTTGGGGGTTTTTTTGCTTGGGGTCATGTCGATGCTTGTTGTTCACATATTTACTATGGTAAGTTCCTTTATAGTATTCTTTTACGATTATTGATTTTTGGTGGTTCTTATGAGTACTATAATGGGTTCTCTTCTTGTTTTCACAAAGCCATCAGTTTAATTGCCTCATTTATGCATCTAGAGTTGCCTGGACATTGCTAGGCGTAATGGGACCTACTTTTGACGGTTTTCTCCTTCTTGCCTTTTGGTTCCTTTGCACTCATCACCAGGATCCTTTCCTCCTCCATCCATTCCATCGGCCCGGAAATTTGTTTTAGTTTTTCAGTGCATTTCTTAGCTCATCCATTTCTTTGTGGTGGGCTTACTGCTTCCACTTGTTATATGGTCTATAAGCATGCCTTTAGTCCCCGATAGCCATGCTACTATTTAAATGGGTCTATGCTCTCCTCGTCTTTGTTTTCTCTTGTTTATGTTAAAACTCATTTTGTGCCTCATTTTAGATCTTGTGGTGGATTTTACTTGGGATGTTTTGTTTTTCATAATTCTAATGCTAGGTCCCATGGTTTTTTATCTTTTATTGCCCATAGATTTGTGGCCACCATCTTCCGGGTTGCATTTGTCTTTTTTTACATTGATGCATTCCATTTCCATGGTAGGTTCGCGATTATGGCCTCGATTAGCGTGTTATTTCTCAGGGCATGTATCTCTTTTGTATGTTATTTTTTATATTGTGGTTCCCATGTGGTTTATGTGGCATTCTTTTACCGCGTTTAGGATTTCCCCATGGTGGTTTGGGTTTATCTTTTGCACTTGTGTTTGTATCTTATGTGTGATGCACTACACTCGGCTCAGGTGGTATACGTTATTCGGGTGGTATTATCTTCTACATTCTAGGTTTCCCATAGTTGTTGGGTTTTATTTTTTGCACTTGTGGTTTATCTTGTTTTTTGATGCACCGCACTCTTCAACAGTTAATGCGGGTTATTCCGCTTGATTTTCTTGTTTATATTAAGCCCCCGCATTTTTACTTTAGTTTCTTTACGTGGCCTATGTGTTTTGTTTCTCGGGCTGTCTTTGTTGTTTTTTATTTTATATCTTTGCATTCTCATGGTTTCCTTCTTTTTATTGCCCCGAGATTTATTCACCATATTTGCCAGGTTGCACTTTATCTTTTTATGTCTGTTGCCAGTTGTTAAAATATTGTTACCTGATTTGTGTATGCCATCTTAGTTATTTTTAATATTGCTACATGGCTTGTGTTCCAAGTATTCCATATGTTGGGGTCCCTTGTTTTCCATTCGTGATAAGTTCTCCATCGCTTAAATTAAAAATTTTCTCTTTTTCTTTCCATAGATTTGACATGTTTTTGTTTGCAGCTTTTCTACTCCAGCGCAGGAGCCCTATTGGCTGCTGGCTCTTAAGTCACATTGTTCCACAGGATTTTTGCACCGCATGTGCCCTGCGGTTTGTATCTACCATGCTTTGTTATGGGGAGCTTCGTCCTGTATTTTGCCTTGCTCACTCGATCATTGTTCGTATTCTGCTTTCTGTCAGTATCTAATGATGTGGTTTTTGGGGATTATCGCATTGTTCATGTTGTTATTAAGGCGATCGTGTTTTACATTGTCTCTAGCTGTTGGGCTCTTGTCTGGGGTTATTTTCTTATTGATTTGTTCATTGGCTTACATTCTTCCTCTCTCATATTTCTGCGTGGGCTTAACGCATACCTTTGTTGTCTTTTTCGGGGGCTTCATTTTTAGCTCGCTATCATTATGCATTGTGCTACCATTATACATCATATTTGCTATTTAGCTATATTTGGACGTACATTTCTGTTTATCATGTTTTCTCTTCCACCCGCTGGGTGATGCTTTTCTCCACCCCCCGGGTATCCTTATGCATTGTGCTCCCCCTATACATCATATTTGATATTTAGCTATATTTGCACACAAATTTCTGTTTATCATGTTTTTTCTTCCACCCGATTGGGTGATGCTTTTCTCCACCCACGGGTGATCTTTGTCCTCTCTTTTTCATGAATCGTTGATTTTTTTCATTTCTAATCGCTCACCTCCTTTTGAGTGCTTGTAGTTTTTTTCGGTTTGCCGCTTCACCATTATGCATGTTCTTGTTCTCCTTAACGCTCATGGGTGCCTTCTACATGTTCCACTTTTTCTCGCGCTTGGTGGTTGGCGCTCCTCTTAGATCTCACCCTCATTCACGTGCTTTGTGCCCGACTTCGAACCACAGGTTTTTAATTGGCGGTGGGCTTCCTAGTTTATCTTACGATTTAAGCCTCATTTTATTATTTCGCTCCATTAAGCTCGTTAGCCGTGACCCAACTCAGCGGCTTGGTTTTTGACCCTCTCTCTCTCTCTCTCTCTCTCTCTCTCTCTCTCTCTCTCTCTCTCTCTCTCTCTCTCTCTCTCTCTCTCTCTCTCTCTCTCTCTCTCTCTCTCTCTCTCTCTCTCTCTCTCTCTCTCTCTCTCTCTCTCTCTCTCTCTCCTCTTGTCGTTCTTCTGTTCCATTCAAGTATTTTGTGACATGTTTTCCACCTCTCTCCTTTGTGGCTCAATTTCTTATATGTATATTCTAGGTCCGATACTGGGTTTTGAATATTTGGAGGTTGTGTTTAAGATTTTTTCTTCTTTTTTGGCATGATCATCGGGGAGCTCTAGTGTTTGTTGGTTCCTTTGTTCACTTTATTAGCGCACTTATTTGTTGCTTCATGAAGTTATATTTTCTATTGTTGAACATGGGTGACGGGTGATATTGTTCGGTGTACCAATTTTATGGATTTGGGAGCTTCTTTGTTTTCGTTAGCTCCACTTTGTCATGTTCGCGATGGGGCTGATTTTTAGTGCATAGCTTTGCTCCCTATATATGATATTACATACTCATTGTGTAAGTTTCGAGACGTTGCTTTATTAGACATGGTTGACTTTTCATGTTCTTTTAGCCCCTAGTTTTTATCATTCTTCCCTGTTTCCTCCATTTTTTGCTCGATATGCAAGGTCCACATGTTGAGGTTCGTACTCTCGGTTGCTGGCGGTCCTCGTCCTCTCGCGCTCGCTACGTGGTGTGCGACTCTACTCAACATCTCCATGTTTCTCGTTCGATCTTTATGTCTATGCATTTTTGCATTCCTATGCGTAAGTTTTTCCTCTTTGCCTTATTATCTCGGTTACTTGTTATTCTTCCTTCTTATTTATCGTTATTGTTTATTCTTTTTGGGGATCCATGACGAAGGGTTCCTTTGTTGACTTATCTCCTTCTAGCTATTGGCCACAGGTTCGGAAGGGATAATAGCCACATTTTTGGACTTCGGTCCGTAGCCCCATTCACGGACTTGATTAAGGCATTTGTATTCAACTTCGGTCCAACTATGCGTGCCCTTCCTTCGATTCATCATCGTGGCGGCGTCTTTTTCTTTTCATTGTTTTTGTTCTCTAATGTTCCTCCCTTTTTCAGGTCATTGAGCTGATCCCGTCCATAGCAGGCGTTTTCGGCTCTTCTTCTTCAACCAGCTTTTTCTCTCCACGGCTCGCTTTCGGCGGCTATGGTTCTCGATAGATCAGCGTAGCTTCCCTCGGCGCTTGAACCCGGACTCTTGGACCCTGGTTCCCTTTCTCCCCCCCCCCACTCCAAGCGAGACCCACTTTCCGTGCTCATATGATTTCTTTAGCTCGCTTGCCTTAGTTCGCATGCACGGCCCTCACTATCCTTAGAAACCTCTCCCGGCGGCCTCTTTTCGCTCCTCTCCTTCCTCTCTCGTCCTTATCCTATCCGATTGCTTGGGTGGTGGTGGCTCCTCTTCTTCTTCTCCATTTATATGCTTTGCGACCCAACTCCACATCGGCGGTTCTAGCGCTGTCTATTGAAGGTTTTTGCACTTGTAGCGGATCTTTTTCTATTTGGTATGCTCATTACATATCTTTTGCATATTTGCTATTTGGCTTTATCTAGATAGGATGCATATTGCGTTTGGCACTGCATTGAGATTTTCCGACATGGGTTTATATTGGATTATCTTTCATTTTTATGCTTCTCTTTATTTAGATATGGGGTGTCCTACGTTGTTGTCCACAAGGTATTGTATTGGGCACATTCTAATTTGTGCATGGGTTGCTATTTAACTTTATCTGGATATGATGCATATTGCGTTTGGCACCACATTGAGATTTTGCGACATGGGTTTCTATTGGATCATTTTTTCCTTTTTATGCTTCTTTTTATCTAGACATGGCGTGTCTTACGTTGTTATATACAAGCTGTTATATTGGGCACATTTTAATGGCCACTTTTAGTTTGTTTCGTGTTCTTGATGTTCTTTTTTACGGTTTTACATTGATGCTTATCTTTCTAGATGTCGCGTTTTTTTATGGAACGTTTTTTGTTGGGTGGTGCTGTTTTTTCCACCGTGATGGTGACATTCATGTCTATTCATCATCTTTAGTGATGTCGTAAATAACATTGTCTAGCTTTATTTTGCAATGCATATTTCTTTTTACGTGATTGTTATCCACCCGTTGGGTGATGCATAATTGTTTTCCACCCATTGGGTGATGCTATCTCCACCTGCGGGTGATGCTGTTTATTTCCACCTCGAGGGTGACGCATATTTCTTTCTACGCAATTGTTTTCCACCCGTTGGGTGCTGCTGTTCTCCACCCTATTGGGGTGATGCTCTCTTTTTCTGCTACATGTTGAATCTTCTCTAACCATTCACAGGTGGTTTTTCGAGTTCTCTGTGTTGCTTGCAGGTTTTACGCCCTCGGCTTATAGTTAAGGAAGTTCTTTGGTAGTCGGCCGGTTTTGTGTCTCTTGCGAGTCCTTTCCCAGAATAGCATCGATCCGAGCCATCGGATCGCCATTACGGGAAAGGACGAACTATATAAGGCTATTTCCTCTTTACGCACCGGTTATCGGGCGTCTTCTCCAAAGGCTCTTCTTCTATTCTCGTTGCTTCCCTCCCTTCCCGCCCCTGCTGCGTGAGGGCATGAGTTTGCTTTCTCTAACAATTCACGGGTATTTTTTTAGGGGTTTTGTGTTGCTTTGCAGGCTTAGCCCTCTTCTCGGAGTCCTGCTGTTTTGTGTTCGCCATCAACTCATCTCTTTCGGTTTTCCAGGCAACACATTCAAGGTTGTTGGCGACCATTTCTCATTAGGGTTTTCCTCGAAAACCCGAAAGGGCGGGGTTTTTTATCCCGATGAGAAGTTGTCGCCATTACCCTTTTATATTGCCTGTGCACATTTCTTTTTATGGGGTAGTCCGATATTGTTCCTATGGTCGGCTACCCCTCTCTATTCTTCCAAACATTGTATACTGCTGCTGTGATGAATGACAAGCCGGTTTTGTGTCTCTTGCGAGTCCTTTCCCAGAATAGAATATATAAACATTTATTTTCAAATATTGGTTTTACCAATTGTTTGTCGTGTTGGAGCGTGTGAGAACTTGTGTATGGAAGAAGTAGAAGAAGGCCTTCATTGTTGTTTTCGGTTAGTAGAATGTTTTATGCGCAATGTTGTTCATCAATACACCATCTCTACTTGAACATTGAAGAGGAAAAATGGAGGGGGGAAATAAAGGGACATATCTTCCTATGCATTAAAGAATCTCAAGCTTTATTATTCAAAACATGGACAAACTGAAAAGTCTTGACCCTTGGTGTTGTCTATAATTGTTGTTGACATTGTTTATAATTGTTGTTGACATTGTTTATTTCAAGTAGGTTATGTCTAAAGGCTTATTATTCAACTGGTTGTTGAGGGGTATTGATTGTCTAGACAACTAACCTTCATACAATTATTGTATTGTTAATGACATTGTTTCAAGTGGGTTGTGAAATATTTGTTCAGGGGTATAGATTGTCTAGACAATTAAAGTTCATACAGAAATTCTAAAGAAAGCACACATAAAAAATAAAGGGGCGTTGTCGGGCATAAGTACAGTTTTATTGTAGGCACAAAATTTCTCTCTTGTATTTTATAGGCAAAGAAGATCAAAGTAATAAAGATAGATAGAGAAATGGTTCAATGTCTAAGCAGGACCACATTTCAAATGAGAAGGCATCAACTTGATATAAGTGTCTTTTTTAACATGCAATAGCTGAAGCGCGTACGTAATTCATCATAGTGAATGATTATGTGTTTTTTTAGTAAGGACATAAAATTGACCCAGAGGTCTATCCTTACTTGACCCTAATGATTCTTCATTAAGTGGTTGCACAATTAACAAAGCTAGCGTTAGCACAATATCTCGCCACAAATAGTGTACCACAACCCTCCTATTAAATAGTATACTCATACAGTTGTAGAGAGGAAGACACCTCAGAGGAAAACATCCCTCTTAAAAAATAAAACAAGAAAATTATCATAGTGTATGGCACTACTTGTAGCATGAGAGATGAAATGTATGTTTATAATGAGCTAAAAGAATTGTTTTAGGTTGGATCATGTGGATGGTTTTTGTGTATGGGGAAAGGGTCTTTCCAGTTATGCCAAAGCACCATTTATAGTCCAAATTGAAGCATTATTTATAGTCCAACAATTAGGGAGGGGCGTTAAATTTTCCAAGGTCTCATTGTCGTTGAAAGGTTGACATCGTTTCTTCAAGCTATGCATATTTTTTCAAGGGACATTCATTGAAGGGTGGTTGTGCAGGTTGTAAAGTTGCATGAAATGTTCGTTTCCTAGACTCAAGTTTATTCAGAAATTTTCAAATAGAATTAATAAAAATGCTACATCTGCTTAGAATGACACAAAGAAAGCTAGGTGTGGAAACCTGAAATCTGCAATGGAGTCTCACTTTCTTCATCGAATAGAACACTCAAAAACTTCCATAAGATAAAAGACCATTCTCGAGGCAATAGGTATTGTTTGCAACTCTAGTTAAAGAAGGTTTTTGTTCGGAAGTGTTGATTTCCTCACATAAAATAAGATCACTATATGAACCTAACTATAGATGACGAACAGTGTGTAGATGTCAATCCTCTAGAAAAGCTAGATCCAAAACATATAACTTACCATATACCTCAATTTCTTTGCTGATGTGCCATATGGTTTTCCATCCTACATGTAATATATTAATGGATATCTAAAAATTTGCCTGCATCTGCATCTGTCGCATAATGATCTAACATATTTGTGACTATGTGCATAGTACAGGCTATCAGCACTGCATCTATCGCCATAACTACCTAACATATTTTGCAACTGCGTTCAGGGTAAAAGTCATGTCCACCTTTCTTTACAGTCATCAAAATTTGCAAAATGGATTTGAATTTACAGTTGTGATTGTCGTGAATTCATTCACAACATACCTTTTTGACAGCTATCCATGTTCTCTAGCTGCAATTCCTTTTAAATCCTAGAGGGTCTATCTATAACAAACAGAAAAGTGCCAACTTGAAATAACAGATATAAAATTCTAATATGGCACATTGCAAATATAGTAAGAATTATAAGCAAACCATGAGCCTTGTACAATTCCAAACATCCTAAGAATGATTGCAGTTTGACCCAGAGACATTAATTCGGATCACGAAAAAATGTACAGCCTAAGATATGCTAAAATCAAAGCGAAAAATGCAAAGTTTAAATGTATACCTGGTAGAGACTGAGGGCTGATATGATGGGGAGCAACCAATTGCTTGCTGCTTCATTTGACACCCACTATCACACAACCACCACACATACCACTAGCACCACAGACCCACCATACTACCGCCATACCCACATTCGTCAAAGGGCCAGGTTCCCTTGGAAGAATCTTCAGCCCTACATTCTCAGATTGTTTACAAATATTGTGCAAGCTGCACAATGCATTGTGAATATTGTAAGAAGATTGATGCAGTGGAAGCTTGTAGAGATGATGAATGTGATTAAAGACCTCCATGTTGTGAAACCCCTTGGAAAATAATAGCAAGTGTCTCTTGCAGGTGTGTTGCATAGCCACCATGAGAAGCTATTGAAGACTTGTTGTAGAAGACTATAGCACCATGAAAACCTACTTGAAGACTTGCTGTAGAGGATTCCAGCAGAACACGTCTAAAAATTGCAAAGTTGATGCGGTTGATACGTCGTCTGGATTGCATAAATTCTTGCAGGTCGAAGGCACATAGTGGAATCACACTGCAGTTCCAGAAATAGATACCTGTCAGAGTATAATGAGTGGTGCATATTCCATGCCTCATAATCTTATAACATGTTGCGAGAGGCCATATACCTAGAGAAAGTCACATTTTTAGGCACTTTAAAAGCGTGCATCAGCATTTGTGATGATCAATCTGGAAGGTCTATTCATAGAGAGCTTACCGAGCCAATCTAACAGCAATTCTGACTCTAAGGTCTATGCAATACGACATTTTGAACTGGTTAATCATAACATAACGAATAGGACAGAACAGAAATAACCAATAGGCCCACTGCAATCCTTGAACTCACAGCTGCGCAACTTGCTACATACAGCACTAAAATTGTTGTGTTAAATAATTTGAGCCCAAATTGCTTATACTCTGAGATTCTTCGTGATTAAGACGATGTGTCAATTTGATGCCCTGGTCACAACCAAAATCACTGAGATTCAATGGGAATGTTGAATTTCCTGTCATCTTCTTGCTGTAAATAACCATACAAAACGTAAATAACTATGAAATCGCCCCATGACATGGCCTGCAATACAAAATCATTGTCAACATAAACTACATTTCCAAAACCAAGATCATTTCGTGTTAAGGATGCGTTGAATTCACTATAAACTAATTGCCTGAACGTCTAAAATGTGGCATTATGAAGAAAGCACTAAGTATTCCATTTGTCATCTGGTCAGTCGAGGGAGATTTTGTGGAGCAGTAGATTGGATGGAAAAGCCCACTATGGATTTGCCTTTATGCTAACAATCTAAGATACATGCAGGCTCAATGTTGCAAAAAATTATTTGGACTGCAACTGCATATTTGAATGACAAACAAAATCGTAGGCAAATGGCTGGACCTGAGCAAAGCACCAATGTAACATGGAACCAAACATTTAGAAAATGCAAATAAAAGACCCATCAATCAAATCCACTCACCTGGTGTCAAACCTGGCTTGTGTGCGTGATTGCTAAAGGAGATTACTCTGTTATTGAACAGTCCAATTTGAATTGATGCAATAAAAAGGAGGCATGCATGTAACAAACCTAAATATCAAGCTCCATATCTTCAGAAATCTGAGCCAAACAATGTTTGGAGCAATAAGTGCGCGAGATCCTAAAACTTGAAGAGCACAAACCATGGTGCAATCAAGCTATACAAAAATCCAAGTTTCAAAGCTGATCTACAAAAAGCCCTGCTGATTATCTGTCAAGGTTGCACCAAGAAAGGGAGAGAAGGGGATGCACACCAATATCCGAGAGCGCAAGCTCCCAAAACAAAGGCAAAATGGAATTGTATTCAATGTTATGTATCAATACATGAAGTACAATGATATAAACAAAACGGTGATGCTAAGAATAGTATTAGCCGTTCACCCACCGCCCACTAATAACAGCCGTTACTTAGTTAGGTCGGTGCTTTCGATCTTGATAAGGTGCTGACTTCTGTTTAGTTCAAGACTTTCTCCGGCTACCACTGTCTTGAAATCTTTGAGTCACTTTGCCAAAGACGTCTAGCAAGATGGTGGTCTCGATATCACATATATCTTGACACTCCTCCTTGATGAGAGATCGCCATCTCCATGCTCAGCCTCCTCCTCCTGGAGATAAGATCTGAATCTTGGTTAAGGCTCGCTTAATCAGGGTCATCTGAAAAGCTCAAAAGCCAAGTTTGCATGAAGAGATCAGCTCTATTCTCTCTGGTGACCTGCTGATCAACCACTGTATCAGGAACAATAAGTCGATAGAGTTTGTCTTTGATATCCATAATTGTTTTGCCAAGAGGAACATGAAAATTATTTCCATGCATAGCCTCGATATAGGCAATAGAAGCATCAGATATGATTACTTCGTTAAGACTTATGGTTTCAACAACCATAAATGCAGCTACTCCAACAATGCTAGATCGAAATTCTCCATAAAAATCAAACCTTAGTACCTTCGCTTGACCTTGATCAAGTGTTGCTATAAGTAAAGAGTCAACTGCTCCTCCTTGCTTTGGAATCATGATCATATATGATGCATATTCAACTCCTTCACAATCAACTGAATTAAGATCTCCTCCTTGATCTGGAAACAGAAAAAAGTTGAGTGCCATAACAGGTGCTGGAAGTGTTGGAAGTGCTGTAAGTGCTGGAAGTTTCAGTTGATCAGGTGTTAGAACCTTAGTGCGTCCTTGCATAAATGCCACCAAAGTATCAGAAATGAATGCCACTTGATGAAGTGTTGCCACATTGCCTGAAAATGGGGAGACGAAGGCCACATCAAGATATCCTAGCTCAATGGCTGAGGTATCTATTAATCCTTGCTTGGAAGATGCTGGAATATCAGAAATCGGCATCCATTTATTGGGTGCTACTGCATCATCTGATATCCAGAAAGTAGAAGGATCTAAATCCACTACTTCATGCTTAATAGGAAGAGATAATCTGCTGCCAATGTGCTTTTCCCCCTCATCGTGCTCATCCCCATTCAGGGTAGATTGAGTCTTTGAATGCCCTGCTGCAAAGAGAGTGGCATGATCATCTTTACCTGCATCTTGCCTCATCATGATCTCCTCCTTAATAAGAGAGATTGCTTGATGGAAGTCCATTTCTTTGTTTTGCATGAAGCTGCTGCACAAAGAATCAAATGCATTAGGTAGTGACCTGAGGAAGAAAAATAGTTGCATTGACTGTGAGATCTGATGTTCTTCTCCAAAAGCTTCAATCTGCTGGAAGGTGTGCTTCATGTGATCCGAGAACTTGTCAAGACTTTCAACAGTCTCATCCCAGCACATATCCATCACCTCTGCATACAAGTGCCCAAACTTATGGGTCTTTTGGTCATGCTTCTCAATGAGAGCATGCCACAAATCGTGACTATTCTCCTGCTGGAACTCATCAAGGATAGAGTCAGCTAAGGAAAGCCCGATATATGCCATTGCCTTGTCATCTCGGCGCTGCCAAACATGCAAATCAGCAATATTTTTGGCATCCGATGCAGGTTCTTGGCCATTGACAATTCCCCAAAGTCCTTCATTCTTGAGAATGAAGATCATTCCGCTTTTCCATTCTTTGGAAACCCAATGCTAAAAAAGATTTGAATCGCATGACCGCCGGGGAAGGTAATCTGGTTGTAGCTTGCATCCTTCTCCATTCTTTGTGTTGATCTTGAATCAATCTCAGCACACCTAGTGCTCTGATACCATGTCAAGGTTGCACCAAGAAAGGGAGAGAAGGGGATGCACACCAATATCCGAGAGCGCAAGCTCCCAAAACAAAGGCAAAAATGGAATTGTATTCAATGTTGTATATCAATACATGAAGTACAATGATATAAACAAAACGGTGATGCTAAGAATAGTATTAGCCGTTCACCCACCGCCCACTAATAACAGCCGTTACTTAGTTAGGTTCGGTGCTTTCGATCTTGATAAGGTCTTGTCTCTGTTTTAGTTCAAGACTTTCTCAAAGACCACCATCTTGAAAAGGGCCGAGTCACCGCTTCAAAGACGTCTAGCAAGATGGTGGTCTCGATATCACATATATCTTGACATTATCAAACCAGTTGAGCAAACTAACATGCATCTATTGAAGCAATCTACTTTTTGACACAAATCCAGGACATCATACCTTAAGTTGGCCAATCATTAGTAGATATATAGCATCCTCAAAATCTTCTACCAAACAATATATTCTCCCAATGGGCATTGCCCTTCCAGATTTCAAATTTCAAAATCGTCTCTGTAGATCAAAGTAGATGCAACATTCATAGATTTAAATGCACTAAGCATCCAGATTATACCTCAATAATAATACGTCAAGTTAGATTAGAGGAGAATCTTGGATCAATAACCTCATAAGCTAGCATCATAACAACTCCTATAATTCACAAAAATACGGATAGAGTCTATATATAGTCTAGATATAGTCTTAAAAAGCATTCTATAGCAGAAAACATGATCAATCTGGAAATAATGTGGGAAAACTTGATAGATCAGGGGAACCTTAGCTATTTCTTAGGCATTAGAAACATGGCTTGTCCAGTTTGCAACACAACAAAATCTAGCAATTGGATGTAAGCAACCCTATACAAAACCCACCAGAGACAACTTTTGATACTTGCTTTCACACATGCTGAAGATGAAGCTGAAGCATAAACAAACTGGAAGTAGGGAAATCTTGACTTTGAGGCCGGATCGTGAAAACAAAATTAAAGAAAGGACATAATACCTTATAACCAGAGATATAGCAATGGGACTTAAGATTTTGGGCATCTCCTACATTAGAAGCCTGATAAACATTTACTTAGGCACACTAAACAATATAAAGATTCTTACTGGTTTGCATATCTATTGTTTAAATAACTAAGACACACTAAAACTTCTGGAATAGAAATCATGCTGGAAAAGCATTGTATAATTCAGCTACCATGATGTTTTGCATGAGGGAGACTTCTTCATTGGAGAAACACAAAACAATATAGATTTTAGAATCACAAAACAAACCAAAAGAGGTACCTGTAGGGTTTACCAGAAGGGCGTGCATATAGGTGATTGAAGGACCAAACAGAATGATATGAGAAATGTGAAGACAGTGCTCAGCTTGATAATAATCCTGCAAGGTATATATGGAGCAGGAGCTTTTGTAAAGAAGCTACACAGATTTATCAACCACATACCTTGCAGGATTATAGTGAAGCTAAGAAGTGTCTTTAAACGAACTGTCTTCAAGACCTCCTCAGCTGGAAGAATAACCTAGCAAGGGAAACAAAATTCCTTGGCTGAATAAATAACCTAGCCTCCTTCTGATAGTTCATCACAGCAGAGAAAACCTGACTCCTGCCAAATAATCATGGCCCAGCCTGGGTAAATATTCCTGCGTAACTTAGAGCTGAGGAGGAGATGGAATAACCAAATATTTCTTAACGAAACCAAAGAAATGGTATCCTGCTCTCCAAATTTGCAGTTTTAGAATCGTATAAGAAAGCCACTAAAATGTAAAAAAGAACTGGAAAGCATGCATGGAAAAAATACCCGAGACTCTGCATGTAACTATGGAGCATCAGATTCTGCAGCTCGTACACATCGGATTGGCATCCGCAGTAGGCTTGCTTAAAGTGGCACAAAACGTGGCTCTTCTGTACTGCCCATGCCGCCAAAATTGGGGACGGATAACCTAAAGGCCTCCACACTTGATTTCGAAATCATGGTAAAAGCCACGACCCATTTTTTTGAAAGCCGGAAAAAAATTTCGTCAACAGAAACCCCAGCAACCTTAGAAAACAAACCTGTAAAAAAAATTCAAAAAGTTTTTCACTTGCCGGAAAAACCAAATTTAAACAATAGATATCGGCAACTACATGAGTACAATAAAGTAAATGAATCTAACCATAAGGCAATGGCCAACTGTGTATGCAGATAGAGAACAGAGAACGGTTGAACAAAACAGGAGGTCCAACAGAGACAAAGAGACCCCTGACAGGCGACCCATCCCAAGGAACCTGTTCGAAGGATATAGTCCCATGACTCCAGAAGAGGAGATGTCACAAATGCAGACAGAGCTCGACCAGATAAAGGCTCTACTAGCGGCACAAGCATCAGCCGGGCCGCAAACAACACCTCGAAAGTCGGGGAAGGATAAGAAGAGGGGTAAGAGAAGGAAGTCCCCTAGTACAGAAACCTCCGACTCGAGCTCGCTCTCGGACTCTGAGTCCGAGAAAGAGGCTGAGCAAGGGCCGGACCGTAGAGACGGCAGACAGAAGGACACTAAGGCCTTAGACTACCAGAAGAAGGTAGACTCAGCATTGGGCAATGTATGGAAGGCCCGGAAGCTTGAATAGTTATTCTCAGGCGAGAATAGATCAGGCTTGGAAGCAGAGGCATGGCTCGACGAGATGAGCGAGTATGGCAACGCATACGGGATGAAAGACAAGGACAAAGGCAGGGTGGCAACAACCAACTTGAAGGGAGCTGCACGCATCTGGTGGAAGGGTTATGCCAAGGCACATGGCTTAAGCAGAGATGGGTGCAGATTCAAGAAGTTTTCTAAAGCCTTCAAGCGCCATTACGTTCCACGTGAACACAAGTCAAACATGATGTAGCAGTTTTACAGGTTGCAGCAAAGGGTACAAAACAGTGCAGAAGTACACTGAAGAGTTCATGAGACTAAGGCTGTATGTGCCAAAGTTGAGTGAAAAGCACGCAGTGGAGAGCTACATTGAAGGGCTGAACGAAGAGATCCGTAAGCTTGTAAGGGCAATAGACCCCAAGACGGTATCAGAAGCAGAATCCAAAGCAATCAGCTTGCAAGGATCGGGGCCTCAGAACAGCGGGCAGAAACAGCCGTACTACCAGGATAGAGGCAAAGCAACAGGGAGTTACAGCCCTAGGGCAGCCAGCCCAAGCCCAGCAAAATCCCCATATAGTGGCAACTAGGGGAAACAGCAGGAAAGGAAGCAGGTGTCCTTCAAGGACAAGCAGGAAGGGTCGAACTACTCGAAAGCAGTACGACCTTTCTTACAAGCAATGCCCAAAGAAAAGAGGCAGGAGTGTATGGAGAATCAGCTTTGCTTCAGATGCTTCCAGCCAGGCCACAGAACGGCGAATTGCCCCTTCATCATGAGCTCAGCGCTAGCGGAGTTGGGTGGATGGGACACTCTGTCTGACGACGACGGCGAGGCAACGCGCGATTATATTGAGGGTGAGTGCCACATCTTTGCTGCTATAGATACAGAACAGGCAGAGAATCAGTATAGAGTAATTTTCACAATAGGGAAGGCCAAAACCAAGTCCTTCATAGTCCTAATAGACTCGGGAAGTAGCCACAACTTCGCTTCCCCAAGGATAGTCGACATGTTGAAGTTGAAACCCTTAAAGTCCAAGCCAAGGCCCGTAATCTTGGCAAGCGGAGCAATAAGACAAACGGCAGGGAAAAGGATCAATTTCGACATTGACTTGCCGGGAATTAATATCCCGATGGGAGTAGAAGTAATGCGCATCGGCAAGTACAACCTGATAATAGGAATGGAGTACCTTGGACCAGTAGGGGCCATCATTGACTGTGGAAAGCGGAAGGTGACCCTCACAACGGCCGACGACAAAGTTATTGAGATCACAGGTAAAGAAGTTGCTCCCATCATGCAGTGTATATCTATTAAGAAGCTGCTCAAGTCAATCAAGAGCGAGCAGGTAGCATACATCTCAAACTTGGGATTGAAGAACCCGAGTCGGAGGAAAGCAAGGAAGACAAAGTGCTCAGTAAATTGCCCAAGCAAATAGCCAACTTGATCACAGAGTTCCACGATCTCTTCCCAGATGAGATCCAGCAACTTCCTCCTTACAGGGGAGTCGAGTGCGAGATAGCGCTCGAACCAGGAACCAAGCCGACGAGCAAGGCTCCGTATAGAATGACAACACAGGAACTGACGGAGCTAAAGAAACAATTGCAAGAATTGCTCGACCTAGGTTTCATTAGACCTAGCGTCTCACCATTTGGGGCACCCATCCTCTTTGTCAAGAAGAAGGATGGCAGCTTGAGGATGTGCATAGTTTACAGACAATTGAACAAGCACACCATCAAGAACAAGTACGCACTCCCCAGATCGGACGACTTGATGGATCAGCTCCAAGGGGCAAAGGTTTTCTCCAAGATCGACCTAAGGTCAGGTTACCACCAGATCAGGATAAAGGAAGAAGACATCCACAAAACGACTTTCAGGACCAGGTATGAGCATTACGAGTTCACGGTAATGCCATTTGGGCTATCAAATGCCCCAGCTATGTTCATGAGACTCATGAACGACATCTTCAGAGAATTCTTGGACACCTTCGTGATAGTGTTCTTCGACGGCATTCTGGTGTATAGCAGATCCATTGAAGAACATGCACAACACGTAAGAAAGGTGCTCGAGAAGTTGAAGAGGCATCAGTTGTATGCCAAGTTGTCGAAGTGCCACTTCGCAACAGAGAAGGTGGAATATCTCGGTCATGTGATCTCAGCAAAAGGAATCTCGACGGATCCCACCAAGATTGAAGCAGTGATCCAATGGCCAGCACCAAAGAACGCCCACGAGGTCAGAAGTTTCCTCGGCCTAGCAGGGTATTACAGGAAGTTTGTGAAGAACTTCACAAAGATAGCAGCCCCACTAACAGACTTGACGAAGGCGGAAAAGGTGAAAAATTGGGTAGACCATTGGCTTAAGAAAGCCCAAGCAGGATTTGAATTGTTGAAGGAAGCTTTGACAACCGCCCCCGTCTTGACCCTGCCAGACCCAGAGAAGGACAAATTAGTGGCGACAGACGCAAGTAAGATAGCCACAGGTGCAGTGCTCATGCAAGAAGAGCGGGTAATAGTGTATGATTCCAGAAAGATGAACGACGCCGAAACGCGTTACCCGACACACGATCAGGAATTGCTTGCAGTTGTCAGGGCGTTGAGAATTTGGAGGCACTACCTCTTAGGAAGGAAGTTCCAGTTGGACACGGATCACCAGAGCCTCCAAAATGTATTCAAGCAACCACACCTTAACCTGAGGCAACGAAGGTGGATGGAGTTTCTCGAAGAGTATAACTTTGATATAGTCTACAAGCCCGGGAAGCTTAATGTGGTAGCAGATGCACTTTCAAGGCATCCGCTGACAACTAGAGTGCTTTGCAATGCAATTTCGACGCTCTCCAGTGAATTCGGGAAGAAGATTGAAGAAACATTGCCAACGGATGTGGACTTCAAAGAAGTATGGGCAAGCTTGTGCAAGGAAGCGAGAACAGATAAGGAGAGGGAAACCTTCAAAAATTTTAAGAAGGAAGGTAACCTTCTGTACCATAAGAACAAGTTGTGCGTGCCTGAATCATCTGGAGTAAGAAAGTTGATCCTCCACGACACCCACAACAGCCCAATAGCTAGCCACGCAGGATTCATGAAGACATAACGTGCGTAGCAGCTACTATTGGCCAGGAATGAAGAAGCAGGTAGCTCGCCACATCAAGGAATGTCAGCTATGTCAGCAAACGAAGGCAGAACAGCTTCGAATTCTAGGTGCATTGGAACCATTAGCGGTGCCAAACGCTAAGTGGGAGGTCGTCAGCATGGACTTCATAATAGGGCTCCCAAGGACAGTAAGAGGTAAGGATGCCTTGATGGTCGTGGTCGACAAGTTGTCGAAGATGGCCCATTTTGTGCCTTGCAGGACCATGGACACAGCTATGGATACGGCAAAGCTCTTCACCAAAGAGATCTTCAGGCTCCATGGCATGCCAAGGGAAATTATCTCCGACCGAGATCCGAAGTTCATCAGTGCCTTTTGGCAGGACCTCTTTGCAACAATTCAGACGAAGCTATCCATGAGCACGGCCTATCATCCCCAGACGGATGGGCAAACGGAGCATACCAACAGAATATTGGAGGATATGCTACGAAACTATGTCTGGAACAAGCAAGGTATGTGGGAAGAATTTATTCACTTGGTGGAGTTTGCATACAATAGCACCAAGCAGGAATCATCCCAAATGTCGCCGTTTATGATCAACTATGGCTATCAATGCCTAACTCCAGACACTTGGCACAACCCCGTGTCAAAAGTGGAAGTTTCGCAGCAAATGTTGGGCGACATGCAGCAGCTCTTGGAAGAAGTTCGAGGGTATCTTCTTGCAGCAAGGAGTCGACAAAAGAGCATCGCCGACAAACATCATACAGTCAGGGAATTCCAAGTTGGAGATGATGTATGGCTCAAGATCAAGGTAAAGCAGGCGAAGCTCCGCATCAGAAATTGTAAGAAGCTTGCTCCAAGGTGGGCTGGACCCTTCAGAATAATCCAAAGAGTAGGTAACCAATCCTACAAGCTAGACTTGCCAGCACACTTAAAGATCCACAAAGTTTTCCACGTGAGTTTGCTGAAGAAGCACACTCCCAATCCAGATGAAGTCCTGGACACTCCAACGATGTTGGAAATGACAGAAGAGCAGATAGAAATAGTCCCAGAGCTTATTCTTGATAAAGCGTTCAAGAAAACAAGGAGATCGGAGTTTCTCCAATACTTGGTCAAGTGGAAACACTTGCCGGTGGAAGACGCGACATGGGTACTTAAAAGAGATCTGATAAAGCAGTACCCACAGTTTATGGAGCAATGGGACGGCAAGGTCATCTCTGAAGAAATCGGCTCAGGCATGTCGATTTGTGTAGAATTATAGCTTGCATAGTTAAGTATAATCTACGCATGCGACCCATGAGGTAGGGGTTGCATGCGTTGTTACCGATGATGGGATCACTACGGTGATCTCTAGGACGTGGTGTAATGTCAATGTAGGCATGACCACGGTTCCGCTTGGAAAGTCTACTTCTGTCCCACGGAAGTAGACGACCTCGAGAGATAAGAGGTCATTCAGGAATGCATTGATAGGAAAAGCACCTCTAGTCAATGCCTACGGGGAGGACCCTATCCTTCACGCCCCATATACACGAAGGACCCTATCCTCCACGCTGGGCAACTAAAGGTGTAGGCATGAGCGCCATATAGGCGCTGTCTCCACGGCCACGATAGAAGAAGCATCCTCTTCCTACGCCGGGAGATTAGCCATGCATTCATGTAGATAGATGACGTGGTTCCCTTATAACCAAATTTATAAATAATTAAAAATGGTACTAACGTAGTATTGACCTGCAGGCCAATAGAGCACTCCAGAGGGCTAGGAGGCCGAGCTACGAAGACTTGCAACACAAAATTTGTTGTAATATGTTGCAAGGAATGAAGAGTACCTCAGAGAATAATTGTATATATATTGATAAACTAAAACACTATGATAAGTAGAACTAATGGGTAATTGTTGTAATGACATACGGATTGATAAGTATTTGATTGAATAATAATGTTCTAAAAATATTACCTTGAGGTAATCTTAATAAATGTGTAACTATGATAATAATATATCTTATGCATCAAGTTGATTGCAGGTTAAGAAGATCCCAAGGTGGGGAGACCCACGATGCTGCGGACAACATCAATTGAAGGTGGGGAGAATGTGACGTTCCAGTACGATATACGGTCTCAAGACGTATACCGTACTGCACCGTCACGCGTACACACCACTCCAATCGACGTGTACGCCGACGTGTAACCAAGCAAGGGCGCCCTAGGGGGCAACTTGCAAGGGTGCACACACTTAGCAATGTGCGCACTTTAAACCTTTAACCCGTTAAAGGCAGATCAAGGGTCATGAAAACCCTAAACCTAACTGAGAGCCTATGTAAGGTAACTAAACCCTAATTCTTCCCTTTCTGTCCATGAACCTTCCGAGCTCCAGTTCGCGCGCCTGAGGAGTCAAATCCAACTCCCAAGATCTGCCCGTGCGCCCTAGCTCGTCAGATTCGCCTTCTGACCGCATCCCCAAGTAGAGCAGCGACATGGACACCTTCGGATCAAGAGGAGTGAACCAGGGATCAGGTATTTAGTTGATTTAATAGCCTAAACCGTATTCCAGCCATCGAACCAATAGGTTTAGCCTATTAAATTACTCTTAGTAGCCAAGCAAATCCCCAGATTGACCCTAACTAAAGAATCTAACTCTATGATACTAGAAAAGTGCCCACCTTTGGTGGGCTTTGCATTTTCTAATATAAGGATTTTGTGATAGCTCATATGGTTCTTGTTGTCTGACACATTTATGTAAAAAACTTCACTTCATTTTTTTCTTGTTTTTTGTTTTTACATTATAGATGTTTTTATCATGGTGTTAAAATGAATGAAAGACTACCTGATATGCTTGTAAAAACATTTTGGGGACACTTTGAATATGTGTCTGTATATTAATGTGTGCAATCCATTATAGTAAAGGTAACGTGCGCAATCCATTTTATTAAAGGAAATTTCCCCTCGTTGAATGAAAACCCCTAATGGAATTTTCTTGACCATACTTAAAAAGGGTTTAAAAAACCCCTAAAGGAATTTCCTTGACCATACTTAAAAAAGGTTAAAGTTCGATTTGAAATTGTTGATTTTGTCTTAATGAAAGGGAAAAGTTGGCAGACAATTGCATTGTTCTGTGAGAATTTTTCGCTGCAAGGATTTTTTGTTTTTAACTCGGTGGAGGAATTAGTTCAGGACTTGGATCATTGCCTGCAAGGATTTTTTGTCTTTGACTCCATTGGTGGTAAGCGTTTCAAGCGTTTGTTTTAAATATATCAACCGGAAGTAGAATAACAATGCCGCGATAAAATTCTTGTAACAAATAAAGGGATAACCCAGCAAGGACCAATTTAACTATGTACTCTACCTCCAGGTTATGCATGCCTCAACCAGCCTAATCCAGCACAATATCTATGCTCTGTAAATATATCAACTACTCATCATTCTATGGATGCAAAAATAACATGTAGCAACATCTTACCAAAGAGCTAATTGATAGATTTAAACCTGATTTTGATCGCTTCTAGTATCATTTTATTGCTTCTGCTCATCCGTCCCAGTCATATTCCCAGGTCAATATTCTATTTGCCATACTTCTTGGGCGGACACTATATGCTTCCTTCATGCCAAACCTCCTAAGGTCGAATCTTTGGCAAACTGACGTCTAAGCACAGGCAGCACAAACAAAGTTTTGAATACTAAACCAAACTCTGCTGACCAACAGCGCTGGGTGCAACACTTAGTTTTGGTGTACTTCTGCTTTAACCCAGGTCATCTGGATTTTTTTCAATCAAAGAGCATCAGAATAAAAAACTGAGCATTGAACTCGGTTCAACAATGGCATGGAATGCATATCAATACCACTATTTCTGCTAACAAACAGCTCCGAGTGCGGCATGCTCTTCTTGTATGGCCATAAGACGAACCCAATAAACATGCAGTAGCCTTATGTTATGATCAGTCGCCATACCTTATGATAAGTGCAAACGATTTCACCAAAGATGTTGCAGCAATCCGCATTAGTCTGAGCACCAAGGACTTTAGGAGAGGCATGTTCTGATGTATCTTTCCAGGATGCGCACAAAACTCTTTGCATAAAACTCAGTTGCAAAAGCCATAGCCAGACTTGGCTGAGCTGAGAAAAACATTGCTTTATTCAAACATCCTCCTCCAGATCACTCCAGTTCGTAACCCAAAACCCAGTTACAAAAGCCATAGCCGGACTTGTCTTAGTTGCAACAGCGGATAGCTGATGCCAGAAGCAACCTAGCCATCTTCACTATAGCATGACATAGCCATAACCGCCTTGAAGTCATTCATGTTGCCCTTAAGAACATTAAACCCAAAATGCCCTCATTGTATCTGTCCTATGCTTTATGTTGACAATATACATAAAAGTTTTAATTACGACATTTCTGTACATGCACAGAGGTACCCTAGCTTCTTGAATAATGAATGCACATTATATGCTATAAGTTCTGGGATGGATGGTTGGGATCATCAAGCTCATTACCCATATCAACACCTTCCATGAGATCAGCCAGCAAGGAATTCAAAAACCATTTATGGTTCATAATATCTGGAATGGTGAATCCCTGCAAATAAAGAGCAGAGGTTGGCTTACAAAGAGTATGCTGCAAAAGCAAATGCTTACTCTTTTTGAGTTTGCAACGAAAATGTGTGAAAGAAGATGTTGTCCTTCAGCAGATTTTTTATCAAAGTTGACAATAATGCTTTTCCTACTGAAATAGTTTTACAAAAATTCTTTGGGTCTTCTGGATCTTCAAATGGGTAAGTTCCTACATCTGCAATCTGTAGAACTGGTCATTTGAATTGACAGAAAATTGTAACTTCTTGGAATGAGAATATCCAGAAGATGCACACATACCTTTCCATCATACTCCTTAGATAACACTTCTGGTGCTATGTATGCTGGTGTCCCAACTGTTGAATTTGGTTGAGAATGCAGTAGAAAAGAGTGCATACAAGTGCAGCCCATCAAATAATATACATGCAAAGTAGGAAGCTGCTTACCTTTGATTGAATAGCCAAAGTCACAAATTTCTAACTGAGGAGCAGGGCTTCCATCTAGCGCCCATCCCTGCGACAATCATGGCGTCAATGTCTGTATGTGGTGCAGGTCCTTTCATCAGCTTTATCCTACAACAATAACGCATTGTCATCGTAAGAAGTGACAAATTTACAGGAAAGCAAACAAAGATCCTTGCTTATAAACGTGTTCCTATAAATATTACCCCAAAATCTCATTCTGACATGGCAATTATGTGCCACAGAAGTCTTTACTCACTAAATGACTACGTACTGATCATACTCTGGCAGAATTTTATGCATGTTAAAGACTGCCTCCATGACCTTGTCAAAGGTTAAGTTTTTCATGGACAAACTGCTCTCTATAAACTTATGAAAGAATAGGAACCTCTATTAAAATTAACCCCTTCTAAATGGCATAATAACTTGTTCAAGATTAAACTGTTGTGGAACACTAAGCTTAACCATCTCCCTCTAAGTAGAAAGCCCCGAATTTTTAATCGGGGAGCAAGGCTTCCATCTAGCAATACGTTTTTCAACTTTAAATCCCAATGACAAATCTCCTGCAGGATCAGAGTTTAAATATAACCATTTTCCATTGAGGCCATGTTGAATGAAAGACATTTACAACTGATTGACCCTGGTATTCGAATCTAGATGAAACCAAATCTCAATCTCAAAGAAATTACCTTACACACTTTTACACTCTTCAAAATTATTCTGCCTCGATTCAGCGCACAGCATTCACCGTAATTGCAAATCTCCACCTGTTATGATTCATCCATCTACGATATCAGTTTCAAGGATTGCCGAAATTTTACAACAGCAAAACTTTGTGCTCCCACAATCGTGATTCCTCTCTGATCAGCAAATCTGCAGAAGCCCCAGACTTACCGAATCTCTGTATCTTCTTAAAACTTCTTTGATTCTGCAAGCCGATACGCCGCGACGATCCCGATTTGATCATGCTCAAGCGCATTCGTAATCGATGCCATTCTCACAAACCCTGCTTTGTTTGATGTTCTGACCTAAAAGAAGTGGGAGGCGTTCCCTCCATGGTATCGAGCAACCAATGTTTGATGCCTCCCAGGAACCTTCATACAATGCAAAACCCTAATCCATGAATCAAAGGCCTTACGATAATCTATAATCTTAGAAGCTCGATCTGAGAGAGAGAATAGCCAACGCAACTTTTTTTTTCCTTTAGCTTTCTTTTCAACCGTGGGATGGGCCAAACAAATGTCAGCCGTTGGATCTAGGGCGTGATCCATTACAAAACATTATAATATAAGATAGATTAGTTCTTATTCTTTAGTTCTATGATGATGTGATGGACGGATGAATTCTGTGGACTCATTGTATTGGGAAGGAGGGTAGAGACTTAAAGCTTAGTAGTTGATGCTCCTAGCTAGTCCCTCTTAGTGCATTACTAGATTTCGGCCTGTGTACAAGAACCACACCTGGTTGTGGGTGAAGGGGCCAGACTGGCTCAGAAGGAGGTTCGTGTCTTGACTCTTGACCGACCCCTCTGGTGTGTAAAGTCTACCGGGGATCAATGTAGACTAGGTCTAATGACTTGCCACTGAGTGTGGGTAAGGCATGGGCTCGACACCCATGGAGTGGGGTTCACTTTCCAATGGGTTAAGTCAAATAAGGGCAGTGGCCCTCTAGTCACCTTGAGTCAGCATGGAGACCTCTGGTGGGAGTGATCCCTACCTGCCCCATCGGAACTAGGGAGATGCAACCCAGGAATAGCCCCTTTGGCTATGCATCCGGCAGGCTACAGTCAGGTCCCAACACTCTTCAACCTACTCTGCAAAGTGTGCACAGGAAGGGCAGATGGAGTGGACAACCCTATGCCATGTTCTCATGCCAGCCAAATCCATTGCCATGATTATGTCTGCAAATGAACTCTGGAGACCCAAGCTTGTCAGTCATTCCCTGGAGTCTGAGTCTTGGGTAGGAATCCATTTGTATTGTGCTGATCTTTGTCTATGCAGATGTTGATGTGCCACCCTTCGAGGTGGATATGTGATGAATATGTGTACTGACATGTATATTTACGCTTCCGCAGCTAGGTAGGCCCTGAGGGAGATGGGGTAAAATGACCCCTTCATTCTTCCCACTGGAACCCAGTATGGTTACAGTGATATGTGGAGGGCCCTGTATCAGCATAGAGCTGGTATGGGGGATGAACTCCTGTTTGGATACGGTGAGTGCACCGTATACGAGTAGGGGACGTCACATCAGAAAAATAAAAAAGGATTGAAGAAGTTAATGCGCTGCAGTGCCGCTTCCTTTAAAGAGACAGCCCTAAGAACAGATGAGGCCGCAGATAACCTCTTCAAATTTGGCTGGTCAGGTGGTGAACCATTGACACCAAAAAAAATATGTGACAGCTAGTGTGTACCTACAAGCTTTAAAAGAGAAGGAAGATGCAAGTTCTAGAGGTAGGGAAATAGCAGGATATGACTAGTGATGACGAGAAGGCGAGACAGTTAGAGGCCATGAGCAAACTCAAGAAGTATGCTGACAAGTATCCACTGGGCCTTAACTTCACGCATCCAGTCCATGTCGACAGGCTTTTCAGGTCCGCGAAGGCTATGTTTGTCAGCAGAAGATACGACAAGCAGCACGCAATGGAAATAGTCAACAACATCATTGAAAACCTAGGGCAGGTGCCAATACCGGCAGATGTGGTGCCTTTTGATATGAATACGAAGAAGGTGTTGATATGGAATAAACTTGAAGATTTCATTGGCAACCTGGATATTCACTTCATGATAATAGATGGCCAAAGATTCAAAGGAGGCGCTGAAGGTTTTGATCACCAAGCACAAAAACTTGAAATCGCTTATTCTATAGACTATACTCGGTCGAAATTGCCGGTTCCTCGCTGGCTCAACAACAAAGAAAGCCAGAAATTAGCCAAAATCACAAGCCATCGAATGACATGGGAAAGACATTCCTATACAAAAAGGTATTTTATTTTCCCCACACATAGCTAGTTCGGAACTTTCAAACCGCCAGCTTAGCACGACATTTTGCCGCTTTAATGTGCATGTCCTATAGCATTTAAATCGCTGCCGGTGACGCTTTTTGTTAATCACGGATTTACAAAAACGCCTCGCCGCGATTTCTTCATGTAGAACGCTGTGCACGATTTCTTCATGTGGCATACATGAAGAAATCGCGCCAGGCGCATTTCTTGTAAATCCTTGATTGACGAAAACGCGCCTGGCGCATTTTATGTTGTTATTGTTTTGACGACCTGTCTATTTTATTTATCTAACGGCCCATATTTTACAGTCCGTATGTTAAGCAGTTGCGGCACGCTCGTAACCAATGGATCGAATATGGGAAACCAATGCCGACCGACAAGGGCAATTTAAGAGTGCCGAATTCAAATTACTAGAAAGGACACTGTGCCAAACCATAATACAGGACAAGAGTAAGAGCACCAGATCAAAGAAAAAAGGGGATGGATTAGGTGCTAGCTCAGAAGCTCAAACGATGCCAAAGGATGCCTGCAAGATTATTTTTTCTGACCAGGTATGGGAAAAGTGGAACGAATTCTGGGACGCCTATACGGAAAAGAAGTTGCCAGATTCGTCCCCGCGTTTCCTCCTCCGCAAGATACGCCTATTTTTATTTTGGTGTCACAGTAGATGAGGAAGGCACAAAGGATTGGATGATGCGTAATTAATCTCCTGGCCCCAGAGAGGTGCATCGTGAAGGAAGTTGTCTACAAGAAAACGTCTGCAGCAAAGCACTTGACATCTTTCGAAGATGTCTGCGCACAGCTAAAAGATATGAAAGTCCTGAAAAAGGCTGTTGGCGAAGAACTGCAAAGGCTTACAGGAGACTTCATGTTATCAGAGATAGGCTTAATGCAAAAGTACAACGTATCTAATGATGACATTAAGAAATATGTGTTTTGGTCAAAAGATTTTGTGAAGCAACAAAAGGCGAAGAATGTGGCAACTCTAAAGGGATTCACACGAAAGTGGCGTCTGACCTTAAAAGAAAAGTTGCTTTGGTGAAACAGACGCTTAAGAGGAGTTTTTTTTTCTATAAGGTGTCCACGGTTATAAGTGTGCCATACCGGGCGTGGGTGATGGGCCAACCGACATCACTCTATTTGTTCTTGATAGCCGCGGGTACGAGATGGACACAAGATGATTACAAAGACCTTCTTCAACACATGCGGTGGTTTTACGACCGAGATGCATTATGCTATCGCGGATAGTTTTACCACTCCGACATGTCCTACGATATGCACTATCTCACTGCAAATGATCTCGAATGCATTAAAGTGATGAGGCAAGCGAATGATAGATGAAAACAAAGATAGTGAGTTCAGTATCGAAAAGTAAGATCTCACATGTGCTAGTCCTTATGATAGCCATTATGGATGATAAAGAATATGAAAGACTCAAGGGGAAACCGGCAGGTGAGAAGATTGTTTGATTGCTATCGGCCAGATGAACCCCCTAGTGAAGAATGTTTTTATGTCGAATCCAATGCCGAAAACAAAGGGAAAGGATTGCGATGTGGATGTGGACCTTATAGAGGACGAAGAGGAAGAGGAAGAAGAAAACTGGTCGACCACTCGCCCTTAATTCACCAATCAAGTATGAGCTACCGACACATAAGGGGGAGGCTGAATAAGTACGTGTTTTCTTTGGCCCTTCGAAGTTTCGATTGAAGCCTTACGCCCTTTGGAGTCAACGTGTTGGGAGTTTCATGTTGGAGGTTATGTCGGCGGGAAGCTCGGCTAGCTAGGAAATGCCAAAGTGTTGTCTCTCGATAGTCAAGCCAAGGACTTCCTTGATATTTTTTTCAGAAAGTGCTAGAGGTGGCACCTAGGGGTCCGATAGGTAGTGCAAGAAATAAAGCTTCCACCTCTAAGGCGAATTACCTCCAGATCCGCTAAAAGAGCGGAGGACATGAGAAAGCGGATGGAGCGGATAAAGATGAATTTCGACAACCAAAATTTAACTATGTGGCGGATCGTGGCTATACTTCCAATCACATATGAAAATCCGGCGAAAGGGGATGTAGAGAACGCAAACCAAGAAGACAAAAATCCAAGATGATACAGTGGAATCGGAAAGCTCTAGTCAGGTTAGCATAAAGAGTAATGAAGTATCAACCATAGTTCAAACACTAAGTGATGTGGTTGACACTTCTGGGCAGAATACCGAAGACAACCGAGAGAAAGCTCATCATTGCGGAAGTTGAACAGAAACGAAGGTATGTTCTTCAAATCGAAATGAAAATCGCGCCCAAAAGCGATTTCAATTTTCTTTTTCCTTGTCTCACAAGTGTGTGTGCTTTCTTATTACGCACCTAAACCGGTTTCCTCCAAAATTCTGGTGTTCGATTTGAATGGAGTGCTCTGCAAAACGTTACCTAAAGCAACATTCGACCTATCATGGTATGCACAGAAACCATTTGAGACACGTACGAAATGGGTATATCCGCGGCCGTATCTGAAGGAGATGTTAGACCAAGCTTTCACTTTATTTCATTGTGCAATTTGGTCGTCGATGGAGAATAGAAATATACAGGAAGTTTTGAGAGTAGTTCCTGAATTACATAGAGATTGGGCATCTATTTGGGATCAGAGCAAATGTAAGTCATTTAAAAACCCGAAGGATCCGACAGGTAAAAATATATTTGTGAAATGTTTAAGCGACATGATGGATGACTTGGGCGGTCAGGAGAAAGAAGCCATCATTATAGTTGATGATGACGCCTTGAAGTGTTGCTCCATGGAGTTTTAGGTGTTTCTTTTCTACATAATTCCCATGTTCAGTAGCATCATAAAAGCACTTTATTTGGAATATTGCTTTTACATTCTCTGTTTGTTCTAGTTGTCTAGCCCTTTGACGGTATTATAGCAGGTTTTGATTATTTTTCTATTGCTATTAGCCTCGATTAGGCTTCTTGTTTTATGATCCTAGCTAGATAAACCTTGATTTAGGCTCAAGTTTCCATTGATGTTCATATCGCTGTCGCTTGTGCACCTTATGTTGGTTGAGTTCCAAGGGAAGGTCACCAGTAATGGACCAGCCACTTTAGATTCATGTATTAGATGACTGGATTAACCAATCTGTCTAATTTTTAACCAAAAAGCAATTACAAAAATGCTGGCTTTCGCCCCTAACTACATGCTAAAGTGACGTCAGTTTTACACTCGCAAAATCAACACCATATAGTATTTTGCTTAAAATCTTATAGTATTTTGCAAATCTTGTTATACAGTATAGCAAACCTTGTACTTGCATACCCCACAAGCGAGGAACTTTACGTACGGTGTAGATTAAGGAATAAGGAATGAATATGCCTATCTAACAGCTCTCGTTGCCCGGAGTCACTCTTCATGTGAATATGCACCCAAACCAAAGGGGGTTTAAGGGGGATTTTAATTTAAATGTGTTGGACCCAATGATTGTGTTAGTTAATGTTAATTTATATGGTGAGGTATTACACCTAGCATTCTCTAGTAAAAGCCAAATAAAAGGTTCACATAGTAGAGGGCGGAGATTCCAAACCCCAAGACTATGCAGCCCCAAAGCTTTGGCACAAATACATGATACAACATTACACCTAGCATTCTCTCGTCAAGGCCAAATTACTGGTTCACATAGTAGAGGGCTGAGATTCCAAACCCCATGACCATGTAGCCCCAAAGCAATGGCACAGATCATTACACCAAGAGTTCTATAGTAAATGTCAAATTAATGAAAAATTAATGGTTCACATAGTAGAGGGCTGAGATTTCAAACCCCAAGATTATGTAGCCCCATGTCCTGACCTGCAATTGGTAGATTTAGAATTCAATATTTTACTATGGAAGGTAAATCAATCTTTATCCAAACCATTATATATTCTGAGTGTAAGGGGGCTGAATATTCAAACCCCAAAACACCACTTAACCTTGTGAAATTCATCCCCTGGGTTACACCCAAATTATTTAATGATATCAACATTATTATCATGCGAGATTTATAAGCGTGCCTACTCGTCAAATTTCATAATCTAGTGTCCAAAATCCGAATGGATCACTTGGTCTTTTTTGAAAATTTTAATGTTCATACATCTGTGACATTTTTTCTTTAACATATATTCAGCTTAACAACTATAAACTAATGCAGGCATCTTTTTTTTGGAACAATGCCATATGCACCACATTATGATGCAACTTATCCTGTGCTGCAACACATCTACCAGTCAAATATACCAAATACACGTCTTATCCCAAAGTAGAGACATTGCTTCCAAAATTGTTTTTTATTTTTTAATTTTTCAATGTGTTACAATATCTTCGTCAAAACCACTGTCATATGTAGCTTAAGAATATTTAGTAGATTCAGATCGTGTAAGCCATTCTAGGATACCATTATTATACAGTAATCAGTCTAAAAGGCTAGAATGCTACACTCTAGATACCAAAATTTAAGTCATCAACTTAAGACAAAAATTTAGAAGGAGTTCAAGGTACAGAGTAACAAATCTGCTGCCCTATCTCGAAGTACACCAATATTTTGCATAGCTTAAACATCCTAAAGGTAGGTTTTGCCATGTTACCTGCAGCCAAACCAAACATACGTTAGCCTAAGAAGGGTAAGCATGAAGCAGCTAGCAGGTAAGCGAAGACAAACCATGTTTTTATCCTTTTCCTTATAGTTTAAGTTCACAAACTCGAAACAGGGGACGAGGAAAGCAAGAACAAAAATGATAAACAAGACTAAAGCTTAAGCCCCTATAAAGACAAAAAAAGACCAAACAAATCACCACCGGATTGAGGCAGAATCCCATTTCCAAAGGGTCAGAGAACTTCTTGCTCAATCCATAGCCTTGAAGTTACTCTAACTCAGGTAGAGCCTAGGAATGGCCGATCCGCACTTGAAAATTGTTTGCCGTTGCTTCATACTACTTAGGAAGAAGCTCCAAAGAATGGCTATGGCGATGAATCGAGGCAAAACCGAGGATGGATGAACAGGCAAAAACTTAGAGAAAAACAGGGCATAAACAGGAAAAAACATGCAAGAACTGAGACTTGTGCCCGCCCGTCCGTCTAAAAACTTTTTGACCAATAGGAAAATGAATTTTTTTGGGTTGCCCCTAGGGGGGCAATCCCTTGTTTATGTGGGTTTTTGGTATATTCATGGTATATGCTAGCATATACCTAGAATATGCCAAAAACTGCTAAAAACCTGCTGTAAGCTGTAAATGTTAGGTCATCCCTGTTGCCAGGCGGCTGCTGTGCATACCGGCTAACCGGAAGTTTGGATCCTGATCCGCCATAGATATTTTGCCCAGTTTACAATAGGACCAAGCAAATACTCTTCATGTATACTGGATCACAAAAGGACGCCATCCGTATTCACGAATTCCGCACAGGTACGTCGACGGATTTTTTGGATTTTTTGGATTTTTTTATGGATAAGGATGTTCTGGACCGGGTAACTGGCAGCTCCAATCTGAGTGATGAGTTTAGCAACTGGCTTTTGGTATCTTCTCACGCCGACTTAGATCTCTTGGCTTTTGGTATCTTCTCATTCTTTTGAGTTTGTCTAAGCTCTTCTTACAGATGCAGGGAAATCCAACTCTAGCACTTGGCACTGTACTTTCTCGTCCAAACTTCATGAAAGATTTCTTTGTCGAGGGCTCTTTTCAATGTAAATACATGTGGTTGTATTTTGTTTTCTAAATTTTGAGCGGATTGTAATCTATGGCCATGCTTCACTATTCCAATAAGTCATAGCTATGGAATCATGTTGCAGATGAAATTAATAAGGAGATCCATTCGGATGAATTGAGAAAAATAATTGCAATGTCCGATAAATACAAAGGCCTGTTAAATGAAAAGGAGTAAGATACATGTCATCGTATATTTGCTGTTAAAGCATTATTTAGTTGTTGTATTGTATAGGGCTAATGTCCTGGACATAGACGAAAAATGGGTGAATCTGCAAGGAGAAGGGGATTCCCTAAGTGGAAGGTCAAGCTCATTTCTACCTTCCAAACTTCTTTTTTTCTTTCTCATGTTTAAATTCTTTTGGATAAGTTTCCATGAACAAAGCACGGTACCAGTTGCAATTTTAGTCTTAATTCTTGAACAAAAATGTTGACATACCTGAAAATGGTTGCCCAGTATTGGTTTAAGATAATCTTAGAATTGCACAATTATTCTTTAATGTAGACTTGTAGAGAAGTAGAAGTTTTGATTAAATCAGTTGCATCCTTCAAATCCGTATTCATCAAAGTGTGTAAGCAGACATCGGGATGCTGAGTTGTCTATGGAAGTGTCCATGGAAAATGTTCTGGCTTTAAGCAGGTGCAGCCTTATCTCATTTTAGGAAAAGCAGAGAGGCATGTGACTGAAGTCTATCCCTTCTGTTCTTGTAAATTGCAGGGAAAGTCCGCTGATTTTTCCAGATGGCGACCAAGATGCAGTCACCATAACTACCCAAGATATTGAGATGCTAAGGCCAGCAGAATTTCCTAATGACACGATTATTGACTTCTACATCAAGTATTTTTCAGTCATTTTTAATGTACTTATACAGGTTTGATGTTGTCTATCTAATAGGGAATTGATCATAATGTAGAAGATAATTGCAGGCACTTGCAGTCAAAGCTCTCACCAGAAAAGAGCAAACAATGCTATTTTTTTAATAGCTTTTTCTTCCAAAAGCTATTAGAATCATATAAGTTTGCAAATGATATTGATCATGGACACATCATGTATCAAGCTCCACCAATATTTTATCTGCTAAAAGGTACCATGGAGCCCGCTTGCATCCAAATTTTGGCTTACTGATTTTTCCCCCACACTAACAACTGTCATGTTTTCCATTTAGATGTCAAACCCATGTACTGAGCGCCAAACTGTAAATGAGGTAAATCATGCAGCCTGGACACTGATTGCTGATAAACTCAAGTAAATGTTCCATTTTCTGAATTCATTCCTCTTGGAACAACCATGTTGGTGGACTCCAATTCCAATTCACCTCTGTATTTATATTGCAGAATATTGGAGACTAGAGTTGAGCTCAATTGTGTGCTTGTTCTTCATTTCTCGAGGCTAGACTTTCGTGATACTTCTGGGTGTAATTCCCCCAGATCCCCCATAAGATATAAGCTCTGCTATAGTTCCAAATTATACTTGCCTTCTCATCTGCATTTCCAATTTGAGCATTAGCACTATTTAACAACTCAAATTGAGGATTTGATTCCTCCGACCAGTGCCATCGTAGCTCCAGGTTAGCATTACTGATGTTCTTTGGTAATCCTGTTACTGCCATACTCCATGTAGCCCCTTGCGTTGAAGGAACTTGCTTTTTAACCATTCTAATGGTTTTTTTTCCAGATCTGCTGTGCTACTTCATAGTGCCAATATGTATGGAAAAGTTCATTTGCTGGCCCCACCTGCTAATTGGCTGGTTGCTGACCCAGATTCCTACATTTTTCTCCCAATTTATAGCCGCACCCGATGCTAGGCAGAAGTCACTTAAGATGTCTTGTAGCAACGTCAAATTACTATCTGATCCAGCTTTGTAGGAAAGCCATTTTTCCATTTTATTGTAGGTATTTCAAAGGAGCTTTATACACTACTTTCTTTTCCAGTTTGTTTCCTACCTTATTGTCTCTAGCAATATGTATGTCTTATTTTGTAAAGGGAAGGATACAACAGTTTGAAATAAGAAGTGGACGGAGCTATACCTTACGCTTTCTATTTTTTGGTAATTGGAGCAATTTGTCCATCTGGGCATTTTATGTAACAATCAATGATATCAGGTTAAAAATTACCTTTGCATCTGTACGAGAGGCTTCTGTGGAAGAACATAGATGATCATGCAGACTAAGATAAATTGTGCAGTCGCAGGCATCCTGATGTTAGTACTTGTGCAGTAGTCTTGAAAGCTATCCTCCTTCGTCAGGGCACCTTTTTTGCATGGGAGCAGGAAAAGGTCATAATTGATGTTCCCTCTTTGTTGAGGATAGACAATGATATGCACAGATTTCAGATGAACACATGCCCATACTTGCTTCTATCTAGAATGCCAAAGATCAATGGTGGAAATTATGTTTAAAAGATGCTACAAATTTTTACAGGTTGTACCTGTAACAACAAATTATGTAAATATTAGAACACATGTATCAGCCCTCTTGATTTGGTTGACATAAAAATTAAAAATTTTGCAGTTTCTACTAGACATTATTTACTGGACATTTTGTACGTCAAATAGGGATTCATACTGTAAATTTTGTTTTTTTGGCTTAAATTCTCCACTTCATACCAAAATACTGGAAAAGCTAACTTAATTGCATGATCAGTACGTAGATATGAATGCAACCATGTCTTCAAATCCGGCATACTTGTTTGACATATCGATCAGAAGGGCATCTTTGTTCTGTTCAATGCGTTACAATCAAAGTGTAAAAATAACGTCTTGCTTCGGATAGTTGCATGTTTTTTTCTTGCACTCATCTACTTCATGGTAAACTTGCTTTAGACATTGTTGGCTTACCATGTTGAATACAAACGCTAGATCTAGGAGATATAATATATGTCACAATTTGATGCAGGAGGTTTGTCAGAGGAGCATCCGTATTTTATTTTGTGCTCCGTGGATGTAACTCACGAAATGCAAGAAATTCAAAAATAAGGATTAGACTTAGACAATATGGGTCTCAATATAGAAAACATAGGAGTGATAACAGTTGCGATTAGGTCTAAAAAGACCTTTTTCTCATTTGTTCTGTTGGGAAGTTCAAGCGTGCTTGTTGTTTGGTATATAGTGGTGTAGCTATCTCAAAGTGCGCAAAACAGCATTGACACATGATGAGTACACTTGTTCATTATGCCTAATGGAACAGTTATTAGCAAAGATATGTTATAAGTTCTCCAAAATAGATCCACATGGTTATGCTTTCCTTTTCCAGATGGTTGTTAGATATAGTTGCTTGGAGGTCTTTATTTGTTTTGTTGTACATGTTAATGCAGAACAACAATATTGTCCTTTAGAGCTTGCCACACATGAAGCATTAAAGTTTAAACCTGGTGCTCGTTTAATTGGTGCTTGTTTAACCTATGAAAAGATACTCTCGGGCCACTGGAGGGCAACCCTTCGTGCGCAGCACCTTGTTAGTCTTGCGCATCGCATGCCCTAAACGTGGGCAGGGGTCCAATCCTGGGCGGGGGATATGGTCTGCCCAGGATCCTGGGCGCATCACAGCTCAGCACGAAAATCCATCCTGGCATATCTTGGAGCTCGTGGCGGGAACTGCACATCGACAGAGCAGAAGCTAGCATTGCTGCGCGTTTGAGGTAAGATCACTCCAATTCTCTCTCGGATTTGTTCTCATAAAATAAAGATTGCTCCAACGTGAATGCTCTTTTTCCAATTCATGCAAGAACGTGTAAAAATTTATTGGTTTCAATGCAATTTGTATATATTACCATGCTTATCTTCTTTGTTTCTGTCTATTATTTTTGGCAGATGGATCCTAATCAGAAAGAGTACGTTCCATGCACTCAACAAAATGATTTCGGACAGATGGTTTCTAATTCTCAAGCATTGGCTGGTATAACATCTCCACTAGTTCTACCAAGTCATCAATTTGCCTCTCGTACACCATTTCCACAGTATCTAATGCCATCTCAGCCAAATCCAAATCAATTTCATAATTCTGCTATGCCATCTACATTCTATCCTACACAATATTCGTCTTTCCATGCTGCAAATTTGGTCTCCCCTACACCTGCTCCTCCAAGTGTGACTTCTCCTACACTTGTTGCAACATGTCTCACGCCTTCATCTCCAGATGGACAAAAAGATGGTAAGAAGAGAAAAAGGGGAAAAGGACAGCAACAGGCAAAGATCACAAGCAAGAAAGCAGGTAAGAAAGTTGCTAAAGAGGTTGTCAATGTTGATGACGGTTCTGAAGACGAGGAAGAGTCTAGTAGGAAAAAATGGCCAGAAAAACATGTGGTTGCCTTGATACATGCTCCTGGTGAGCTTAATTCTGAATTTGAACGTCCACCCAAACAGGGAATCAACTTGTGGGACAAAGTTCGTGTGAGGATCATTGGGTTATGTCCAGATTTCAGTAGGGATACAGGAGCTTGGAGGAGAAAGTGGGGAAATGTTTTTAAGCAATATCAATCGGATGTTGCCTGGAATCAGGTATCAGGAAATGATAGAAAGGAATCTTGCGGTCATTATGAATTGATGGACAGCTACTTTAGTGGGAAAGCAAATGTGAGAAAACATGTGCATGCAGGTGCAATTGACGATGAAGAATGCGATGACACAATGATGAATGGAGAAGTCCAATTAGATGGAGAGCTTAAGAAAGATGTTGACTGCAAAAGTGAGCTAAACGAAGTGAAGATTGAGACTGCAGATTCACTCATCTCAAAGGCGAAGAAAACAAAAAACATTGCAGTTGGCCTCTTAGAGCAAGTTCTTGTTGCAGGTAGGGAAATGAACAAATCTTTGCAAGAACATCGACAAGATGAGCGAAGAAAGGTAGACATTCTTGAGAGGATTGAAAGCAGTTTTGCCAAATTGGTTGACAAGTTCATTTAGGTGACCATTCTAAGTTTTTACAGGGCTTTAACTTCCTATCATAAGAATTGGTGTTTTTGAACACCACCACAAACTAGATCATTATCCACTTTGAGCTGATCATTATCTCCATTAATTGCAAGAAGATACCATTGCAGCACTAATGGTTCTGATATGCTGAAATGGTAGTCAAAATGCCAAAGATCTCCCCATATGCTGAAATGGTAGTCAAAATGCCAAAGATCTCCCCAGAGTAAATGCTTTTCAGTAAATGCTGTAATTAGCTTCACCAGAGCCTGCAAGAATGCCACTCCATAAGAGCTACAACCATATTTCTGCGCATATATCAGGATACCATTGCAGCACTAATGGTTCTAATATGCTGAAATGGTAGTCAAAATGCCAAAGATCTCCCCAGAGTAAATGCTTTTCAGTAAATGCTGTAATTAGCGTCACCAGAGCCTGCAAGAATGCCACTCCATAAGAGCTACAGCCATATTTCTGCGCATATATCAGGATGCCTATTTAGTCTTTATTGTATAAAAATGGACCTTTTTCTGCTTTTAAGCAAGAATCACTAGTCTTTCCCCATTGTCTACAGGTGAATGAATACTTTCAAAATCGACAGGAAGCAGCATGTAACAGAGAGCTGATGTAGAATGTTAAAAAGGGTCTATCACTAATGGTATTCTTCTGTCAAATTGACAAGAATCAACTGACATGACTCCTCTACTTCTGATATATAACCCACACACACTGAAGTGCTATCCTTGCTCATACGTGATTGACCTCAATAACTTAGCATTCCAACAGTTCAGTGTTGTGGCCATCTTGTTATATGAAACAATATGCTCCTCAGAGGCTCCATAAAACAGGCCCCATGATGCCGCAGTCTCATCAATCTCGCTACCCCAACAAAATCCATATAATTCCATATGTAAAATACGTGGAGTCATATATGGTAAGTAGTGACTGAAATTGTAAATGCTATGTGTATATATGATCTAAAAATGGAATTCAAAATGTGATCTCTCTTCCAAAAAAAAAAAGGGATTCTGTTTAAAAAAGATACCTCAGCTGTGAATATGCTGCTTACACCTTCAACAAATTCCAAGGCCTGAAATGATGCATGTGATGGGCCTGCATATACTTCTGAAGGCAAGTGTTTTATTCACATTAGCTACTACTATACAACTTCAGGAAATTTTCCATCTTGGTGCCACGGATTGATGTAAAAAAGGTTAAGTGGTTAAGCATATGATTTCGCTAAACTCTAGTGGTAAAGTTATGTTGCATGGAGTGTTACAGGGTTTTTGGTTCTTGCATTTGGGGTTATGTGTTGCTAGCAATTATAGATAGGCACTTGTCTTGGTTTTAGAGTACAGGCCAGTGTGGTTTGGTGTTATATTGTGCAAATTTCTTGCATGCTAGTAGGCTGATTAACCTGTCTTTGATCCTGTCTGCAAGGTCATTGTTTGCTGGTAGGGAGGGTAACCATGTTTTATATGCAGTGGGACAGTGAAATGAACCTAGTTCTAATAATAAACTCAAGACATGCATTGCTAGTGCTAGAGACATTTAATTGTAGATCTGATTCTGACGTAGTTGTTTATGGATTGGTTTGTCTAAGTATACTGATGTACTGTAACAGGGATATGTTGCATTGTAGGTTTGAAGTGGCATTAGTAATACTGATTATTGATCGAAGGGTTACAGTTAATGCCTCCTCTCAATTTTGGGGCTGCATTTGATGCCAGAAACTGATTTGCAGCAAAAACTGATTTGATGCCAGATACTGATTTGCATTTGATGCCAGAAACTGAAATTGGGGTTTGCAGCAAAGTAAGACAGATTGCAATTCTGTCCTAACTGATTATGTCGATGTGTCTTAACTACAATGTGTCATAATGACCATTTGAACGCTCGAACATCTCCAGACACATAAATTTGCATGCCAACGATTCATAGTCACTACAAGGTTTGCAATAATGTTTGGCCTTCAAGTTGCAACTAAGAATACCTTCAGATCATTAAAGATCAAGTTTCTTCAAAATTTCTAAGATATCTGTTAACGAGGTTGTGATCCGGAACCTTTCTCCAGAGAAGAATAGACGAACATAACTATTTCGCAGAAACGTTCACTGTGGCAAACTCCAAGTTGATGAGATGGCATGTATTTATGGGCGCAAATGTGATATCTACCTGCTGGCGGACGAAAACCCATGCCCAAAAATAAAAAAATAAGGTTTCGGACGGGCACTAGTGTGATACCCTTAGGCAAAGCAGATGCCATAGCCGTGGGCACCGTAATTGCAGCTCCGCCATAGCCGTGAAAATGGGCGAGAAAAAAAAGGAAGCAAATTTGCTCCCCATTTCCATATTGTTGTTGTATAGCACGATGCCACGATGCCGCGATGTTTTGTTGTCCACGATGTTGTATAAGGGTAAGACAACTGGGAAGTGATTCCCGGATTGGCAGCGACCGGCGTTAGCCGGGAGCTGCAAGCCGGTGAATCACTGACCGGTTTTCTTACCCTTACAATATCATGGTTGGGGAGTGATTTTGAGCTCACGGCTGATGGCTATGGTGCTATGATTTTAATCCCTATTTGGTTTTGATCTCTGTTTCCCTTTCATATCCGATCTTCAGCTGCTGTACAAGGTCAGAATAAGAAGCAAAACAACAAATAGTTGTTCTTCAGCTTCTGTACACGGTCGGACGGAACAAGCAGCAACACAAATTCCTGTTTCTGTAACCGGATCAACAGGTAATCCGGAATCTTCATACCCGATTAGCATTCCTTGATATTGGCCGTGCCACATGGCATCAGGGAAATACACCACCGGAAGAAATCACGACCCAACCATGATATTGTTGTATAGCCACGATGTTTTGTTGTATAGCCACGATGTTGTGTTGTCCACGAGCCACGATGCCACGAGCCACGATGTTCTGATGTATAGCTGATTAAGCCAGAGGAGTAATTCTTGCATCGCCTTCTATTTAAGAAGTTTGGGCTGCTTTTGCCGATCACTACCATTCTATCGTTGTCTTTGTAAGTTACTATCTATTCGTAATGGATTCGATCAATCTTCAAGAAATGTTCAAAAAACTAGATCCCAAGAAACTTGGCAATGTTTTGAAGGAAGTGGATGCCAAGAAACTGGGCAAGGTATTATCGGATCTGCCATATTTTTTGTGCTCAGCATTTGTTTCACTTGAATTTCTAAAACCGTTTTTTGCAGAAGGGAATGCAAAAATTCAATGATAATGTCCCATTGCTCATGGACGTGACAAAAAGTATTTGTGAAGTTGCTGGCCAGGCACCGTTAGTCGGTATTTGCTTTCAAGCTCTTCGCATAATTCTAGAAACTGCTCAAGCTTATACGGAAATCGATGAGAAGGCCAAGGAAATAATAGATTATGCAAGTTTCTTACAAAAATCCATGGAAACAATAGAAAATGCAGGCGGGGGCGATGAATACTTGAAAGAAAATTGTCTGGCATTGCTCTGTGCAGAGGCCTTTGAATTTCAGAAGCAGGAACCTAGGTACGTACTTATATATTTATTTTCTTTGTGGTTTGTGGTTTCTATTTATTTGTTTATTCTTTGTGACAAACAGACCCGTACTAAAATAGAATAGCCTAGAGAAATAAACCCATCTATTTCTGTTTTTTTTAGAAAAGGCAGGTTAGAGTTTAGCATTCTTCAAACAATAAGAGTGAAAATGATTGTGGTTCAGGAAACAGAGTTGGGGAAAGTGCATGTATGGTTTGGTTTGTGCCAAGTGTGAGGCACAGGCGCTTGATGGCCTTGCCACCAGATTGAAAGACATGACCCTCAAGCTTTCCTTGCACTGTCAAACACTCCTTGTGGAAAAGCAATCAGTCCTTTTGAACCTGGCTCCTAAGCCCTGTCAAGCCCCACTTGGGGATTCTTCTCTCAAGCTTAATAACAAAGAAGAATTACTGAAATTCGTGACAGAGCCAGGAGTACGAGTCCTTGCTCTGTGTGGAATGGGAGGCATCGGAAAGACTACATTGTTGACAGCCTTACACGAAGATTTTTCAAAGAGAGACAAGCAAGCCAAGGTGTTTATAGAGGTGGGCAAGGATCCTGCCAATTTAATGAAATTTCAAACAGAGATCTTGAAAGGATTGGAAGATAAAAATGAGACGTTCATAAACACCGAGCAAGGTCGGACTAGATTGGAGGATTGCTTAAAATATTTAAAGAAAGGGGGCTCATCCTTATGCTTGTCAATAGATAATGTGTGGAAAGTAGAACATTTAAGAGAGTTGTTGCCACGAGACCTAGATCATCATCTTCCACAATCGTGTTGTTTAATGATCTCCACACGCTCCCAACAAGTAGCCAAGGAGTTTTGTGATATTTGTTGTCCAACAAATGCAGCATATAAACTCTTTCAGCCCAACTTGATGGACCCACAAGAAGCAGAACAATTTTTCATGCAGTGTGCAAGAATTAAAGATAAGAATGATGAGTGGAATCTGATAAATGAAATAGTCCCACTATGTGCTGGCCTTCCATTGGCAATCAAAACATATGGTTCCCTCTTTAAAAGGCTAGAAAGGCGCAAGGAAGCAGAGTGGAAAAAAGTTAAACAACGGATCTTAGAATGTTCTCCATCCCCATCAGTTGCCGATCACGATGATGCAGTTCGACAATCGTTAGAACCTAGCATCGATATTCAAGTCCAGGATGTGCAAGATGCATTCCTTGATGCCGCCCTCTTTTGGCGTGGACAACCACTCGAAATGGCTAGATGTGCTCTATATATTAAACATGAAGATATTCTGCAAGTCCTCTTGGAAGAGTCCATCATTTATTCCAAGAAAAATCAATACAAGGAGGAGCTTTTCTTTTTAGAATGCCATGATCTGTTTCGTACCATTGCAGAGAAGCGTGCAAAGAGAAGAAATTGGAAGTATCTGGTCACACCAGAGGCAAGTGCTTATCCCATTATAAAAATCTGTATACTTGTTTTGCCTTTGTAACCAACATTACTTAAATGCAGATGCAAGTTTCAAAAGAAGGAACACAAGGAATGCGTGCAATAGACATTTTCAAAAATTTCGAATTTCCATCATTGCACAAGAATCTACTTTACCTAAGATGCCATGGTATTGAGGCAAATTGTGGTGCACGCAACACTTCACAAGATAAAGAGCATGGTCTCAAATCACTCGAATTATTTCAGAGTATCGATCTGAGTCTTCTCCAGGTTTGAATTGCTCTCTGTTACAAGAAAATGGTACATTTTGAAGAAATAAAAATAACTAACCTATCTCTAACATTTGGGACAGTGCTTTCCACACCTACAAGTCTTGTCTGTTGAAGTCTTTAAATATGGAATCGACTCAACACAGGTACATCACCAACTTCTTTCCTCTTCATTTAAATGCTTTGGGAACTTGCGTTTTTTGGAAATCAATGGAAGAGATTACAAATCATATGTGCTTCCAAATTTTTTTGGCGATCTAGTGCATTTAGAAAATCTTCAACTTCAATATTTTTCTTACTTGAATACGCTCCCTGCTTTTTCTGAACCCTTGAAATCTTTAAAAAGACTCAGCCTCTTTGGTTGCGCTTTGCCTCACCGGCCTTTAGGAGCTTTCGCCCCCCATGCCGATCAACCTCAACCTCCCGCTGCCATGGGCTCGCCCGACCTACCCGGACGCCTTCGACCCGGCTGCCCATTGGAGCATCGACCTCTCCCCGCCAAGCGCCCGGCTCGCCCGGCTTTGCCCGAACGCTTCGGCGTACGCGCGCTGGCGTGGCACAAACCTCTCCCGGTACGCGGCTCGCGACTGCGACACGCGCTGGGCGTTACGCTACAGTGCGGCTGGCCTCTCGCATTTAGCGCCCGGCTCGCCCGGCCTGCCCGAAACCACGCTTCGACGTACTTTTATACTGGCGGCTACGGCCTCTAAGGCTGCGCGCGACTCGCCCGGCTTGCGAACCGCGCTTCGGCGGCCCGCATACAGTGCGACTTCGGTCTCTCCGGCTGCGCCCGGCTCGCCCGACTGCCCGGAAACACACTCGGGCAGCTGCCGCTCCCCAAGGTAACGGAGCACTCTCCTCACGGTGGCCGTGACTCGGCGGAAACTTTGCGGCAGCGCTTCGGCAGTACCCGCCACTGAAGTAAAGTATCTTCTCCGTACACCAGTTAGCCAGAGCACGCGCGGTAGCGCTTCGTCAGCTGCATACGGCGTGGCCTCTGGCCTCTCACATTGCGCCCGGCAGCTGGCCTACGATACTTTTCGGCCCGGCCCCTTTCGCCACGGCCAGCGCGACCTCTCGCTGAAGGCATTTGCGCCCGGCCTCTGGCCGGCTTTGCAGAAGGCTTACTCTCGGCCAGCTGCCCATCGGCGTCGCTCGACCTCTGCGGGCTGTAGGCTTCGCCCAAACTGCGGAACCGCCTTCCGGTCAGCTACCCTTCGGCGTCGGCACAAACCTCTCATTGCGCCCAACTTCGCGCCCGGCTGCTGCCCGGAAACCGCTCTGACATTGCCTTCAGCGTAAAACTCAAATACAGCGTGTACCCAACTCTTAAACTGCGGAAACAACGAAGCATTTGCCCACATGCGGCGTGGCACCGACACATGCGCTGCGCCCGGCTCAGCCGCTGCTTAACTTTCCTTCGGCCGTACGCGCCCTTCATGGCTTCGACCTCTCATTTGCGCCCGGCTTCGTGAAACACTTAACAGCCTTCGGACCCTTCACCACTTCCCCGATGCGGCTTCGACCTCTCCGGTTGTGCCCGGCTTCGTAGGCCCGCCCGTTCGGCTTCGACCCCGATGATTGCGTCATTTCGACCTCTCGCATTTATGACTTATCCATCTGCACGATACACTTTCTCGCCCGGTATTTGCATTGACGGCGTCGTTCAAATACGGCGTGTGCCCGGCTCTCCCGCTTGATACGCTTTGCTACCCGTTTCTCATTACAACCGCTTGCCTAACACGACCCCTGCCTCTTTTGGACTCAGAATCGCCAAGTGTGCCCGGCCGGGCCACCCTACTTGGCATGCTTGCTACCACACTCTAGTCACAATGCGACCTTCATCTACCCCGCACCCAGAACTCTCTAGCCTCCCTTGACACGATTGCTGCTAGACTCCAGTCTTAATGTAAGCTTAAAACTTGAGAAGAGCACATATTGCAAACTTAGGGAGGACCACATGCATGACAATTCAATTGAATTAAAAAGTGTACATTCACAAAGTTTTGAACTTTTGACCTATTAATGCTATGTTTTAGGCTTAAGAAGAAGTTTGATGTGCTTATAGCTCAATTATATGGTTTTATTATCATTTCAATGTGCACTTTCTAAACTAAAAAATTAAGATTTCAATAATTTTCTCGCTTATTGGAGTGGAATATACATAAGCTTGTTGCTACGACATATTCTTGCTTCGGGAACTATCATCCGGTACCTTGTAGCCAGGCAACATTTTCAACATTCCTAGCAGTCCCATGTTCTACACACTTTAAACTGGAGGTATAATAGTAGTCACAAGGATCAATTTTCGTAAACATTTTGCTAAAACGTCTTCAATATACAATTGCACATTGTTGGAGAATCCTTGGCTATAGGAGATTTGCTCGTTTCCATTTTTTTCCATTGTCATATCTTCTTGTTCATTCCTTGTCTCTTGATCAATTTGAACCATCCTTTTATTTTTTACCTTCAAAAAAAACCAATCACAATCTTTCCATAAGGTTTTTAAATCATTTGCCATGTTGTCAAGATTTGTGGATATTCGTATCTTAAGCTTTGGATCCACATATCATGCCACATCAGTCAAATGATAACATCAGTCGCCCAAAAAGCTGTTGTGTCATTCCTAAGTTTTGGCTAATTAAGAGTCTTTGCCACCTCATTCTACTACTCTCGCCACTCTATTTTGTCACCTCACTACTCTATGCCTTTTTATCAAGAAAATAAAAATTGCAAAGTGTAATAAATATTAGTGGGTGAGGGTTGTGCTCTTGCCATCAACACCCATCCAAACCTAAAAATTTCCCTATTTTTCTAGCTTATTTCCACATGCCCCAAAAAAAAGGGAACTAAGGTGTTGTTGTTCCCTTTATGGTCAACACCCTCTCTTGTTCTTCATCAAAACAAAAAAAGGAGGTGGAATAAAACAAAAAATGGAAGGTTGAAAGAAGGAAGAAGAAAAGGGGACTTATTACGTATGCACTATGACTTTCCACAACAACCCCAATATAGAGGATCTGGTTGCTGCTTTTGTTTTGTTTGAAGACTCCATTTCGGGGAATTTTTTGTTGTTTGCCAATTTGAAGATCTCATATAGGGGATATGGATGCTACTTATGTTTCATTTTGAAGACCCCATGTAGAGGATTTGGAGTTGCTTATGTTTTTGAAGACCCCATAAAGGGACATTGTTTCCCGCTGTTTTGAAGCCACCGTGTAGGAGATTTGGATGATGCTTATGATTTATTTTGAAGACCACATATAGGGGACTTGGTTGTTGCTTGCTACTTGGAAGACCCCATATAGGGGGATTTGGATGATGCTTATATTTTATTCTGAAGACCACATATAGATGACTTGGTTATTCCTCACTACTTTGAAGACCTCGTATCGTTCTCTATTTTAACGGCCCCATATAAGGGATTTAGATCTTGTTTATGAAATTTTTAGATCTCATATATGGGATCTGTTGTTCCTTGGCACTCTTTTTGTAGAAGACATCATATAGAGAAGGTAGTTGCGCTTACTACTTTGAAGACTACATATAGGTTTCATTTTTTCAATGCATGAAAGTTGGAGAAAACAAAAGACATCACAAAAAGAGGAAAAAAGATTTGTTACATATGCATTGGATATCTTTATGAGAACCCCGTATAGCGGATCTTGTTGTTGCTTATGTTTTATTTGAAGACCCAATATCGAGGAATTGGTTGTCATTTGCCAATTTGACCGATTCAATATTGGACATTTAGGTTCTGCTTATATGTTATTTCGAAGACCCCATGTAGGGGATTTAGATGTTGCTCATGTTTTATCTTGAAGACCCCATATGGGGGATTTGGATGCTGCTTATGCTTTATTTTGAAGACCCCGTATAGGGGATATGGTTTGATGAAGATATTCTTTGCTCCATGTTGTAGTCGACGAACAATCCCACAATTATCTTGATCTAATATAATATAGAAATCAAAGTTCTTCAGCTCTGGAACAACTTCTTTAATTTCTAATATATTGTTTCACAGCATGGATGACCATATACCAATGTTGGCTCTGTCCTTCAGATGGCTCAACAATTTGTGAACACCAGGTCTTTGGATACATCCATTTCGTTTTTGTCTCTAGAACTCCTCCAGGAAAGGGAGGTGCAACGCGGTACTCTGCCTTGGAGAAGGACTTGATAAGAACTCCATTCAGGTCGAAGAAGTTTCTTAGGCGGACTTCATCGATGAGTTTCTTCTCGGGTGCCATCCCCCTCGTGATCCTCCTCCTCGGACTCTTGCTCATTCCTTCTTCTTTCTCTCCCTCTTTGCATCGTTTTGACCTTGCTGATTCTCCATCTGTGCTTGCTTCCCTTGATATGTCAGATGATGCTTCTCCCACCTCATCACTTTGAAGACCTCAAATAGGAAATTTGGATGGTGCTTTGTTTAGGGGTCATGGTTGTTACTCGCTACTTTGAAGACCCCATTTAGGGGATTTAAAAGATGCTTTTGTTTCATTCTAAAGACCCCATATAGGGGACCGGTTTTTGCTTGCTACTTTGAAGATCCATAAAGGGTATTTGAATGATGCTTATATCTTATTTTGAAGACCATATATAGGAGACTTTGTTTTTGCTTGCTACTTTGAGGACCCCATATTATTGGAATTTGTTTTTGTTCGTTAGTTTGAAGACCCCAAATAGGGGGTCTGATTATTACTTACTACTTTGAAGATCCATAAAGGGGATTTGATTGATGCTTAATATCTTATTTTGAAGACCACATCTAGGAAACTTGGTTTTGCTTGTTACTTTGAAGACCCCATATTACGGAAATTATTTGTTCATCTTGAAGACACCAAATAGGAGGTTTAGATCCTCCTTATGATTTATTTTAATTGCTACTTCTCACACTTTATAGAAGTCATATAGAGGGCTCGGTTGCTGTTCGCTTCTTTGAAGACGTTCTGCACGGGAATTTGTTTTCTTATGCTATGTTATTGTTGTGGTTGAAGATCTCACCTTGGGAATTTGTGCTATAGAGTTGTTTATCTTGATGAAGATCCCACATCGGGATTTGTTGTTCCTTATCACTCTTTGTAGAAGACGGCATATAGAGGAGTTAGTTGCGCTTACTACTTCGAAGACTACATACAGGATTTTTTCTTTTTAATGCATTGGAAAAAAAAGATTTGTTACGTATATCTGGTTGCTGCTATAGAGGATCTGGTTCCTGCTTTTGTTTTATCTAAAGACTCAATATAGAGGAATTGGTTGTCATTTGCCAATTTGACGATCCAATGTTGGGGATTTGGGTTCTACTTATGTTTTATTTTGAAGACCCCATATAGGGGGTCCAGTTTTTGCTTGCTACTTTGAAGATCCATAAAGGAATTTGAATGATGCTTATATCTTATTTTGAAGACCATATACTCAAGACTTGGTTTTTGCTTGCCACTTTGAGGACCCCGTATTATGGGAATTTGTTGATGTTCGCTATTTTGAAGACCCCATATAGGTGACCTGGTTGTTTCTTACTATTTTGAAGATCCATGAGGGGAATTCAATGATTGATGCTTATATCTTATTTTGAAGATCATATCTAGGAGACTTGGTTTGAAAAAAGATTTGTTACATATGCATTAGATATCTTTACGAGAACCCGATATAGCGAATCTCGTTGCTGCTTTTGTTTTATTTGAAGATCTAATATATAGGAATTGGTTGTCATTTGCCAATTTGACCGATTCAATATTGGAGATTTGGGTTTTGCTTATGTTTTACTTCGAAGACCCCATGTAGGGGATTTAGATGTTGCTCATGTTTTATCTTGAAGACCCCATATGGGGGATTTGGTTGGTGCTTATGCTTTATTTTGAAGACCCCATATAGGGGACATGGTTGCTGCTCATCTCGTCACTTTCAAGACCCCAAATAGTAAATTTCGATGGTGCTTTGTTTAGGGGTCATGGTTGTTTCTCGCTACTTTGAAGACCCCATTTAGGGGATTTAAAAGATGCTTTTATTTCATTCTAAAGACCCCATATAGGGGACCGGTTTTTGCTTGCTACTTTGAAGATCCATAAAGGGTATTTGAATGATGCTTATATCTTATTTTGAAGACTATATAAAGGAGACTTGGTTTTTGCTTGCTACTTTGAGGACTCCAAATAGGGGATCTGATTACTACTTGCTATTTTGAAGATCCATAAAGGAGATTTGTTTGATGCTTATATCTTATTTTCAAGACCATATCTAGGAGACTTGGTTTTGCTTGTTACTTTGAAGACCCCGTATTATGGAAATTATTTGTTGATTTTGAAGATCCCACATAAGAGGTTTAGATCTCCTTATGATTTATTTTAGTTTCTGCTTCTCACACTTTATAGAAGACATCATATCACTAGACTTGTACCTGGGACCATTCCTGATCCATGGACCAGAACTGGCCCTTATGACCTCTGCCACTTAATTTTTGTGTATATTCTGCCTATTAATATATCATATACAACTTCCTGGCATGCGTGACATGTTACTCCAAAGGCACTAATATGAACTACACAAATTTCGATGTTGCAAAGCTTGTGTGTATGCACTGGAACAAATCTTTATTGCCTTGGGACCTTGTTTGGATACTTATTACAAGATAAGTTATCAAATAGAGACAAATAACAAAATGTCACCTTGAAAATTGAACAACCAAAGGTGATTCAGTATAGCGTACAATTGTCATATAACATTCACTAATATGGGCATAGTAAAATTAGCCTCCAAATAAACATTCACAATCGTGAAGTAATTCTGCGAACCATTGCTATTGTACCGAACCATTATATTATTGTATAAAACAATCTCATAAACCACAATTCTAGAATGGGACTCGCAAGAAACCAACAAACCGCCCGACTACCAGAGAACTTCCTTACAAACTAGGATCGAGGACGAAGGTCACAGGCCGAAGGCCAAAGGCCGGAAAAGGATAGCATGAAAGAAACGCCAAATTGGCTAAACCATGCAGGAAGAAGCCCCTCCCCTGCCTGGAAACAATTCAAAGAGAATAAGGTACTCACGATAGATAGGCTTCTCATTCATCTCGTGATTTTCTACAATGGTGGGATAATGGGTAAGCGCATCACGCGAACTACCCACGAAAAATAAAGGGAAATCCAATTATATCACTTGGACCCCCAAAAATACAATGCTAATAGATGAGTGGTCGATGTACCTGCGCCGAAAGCTTATCACCGGATTAAAAACCCCGCCCTTCGGGTTTTTGAGGAAAACCCTAGTGATAAGCCTTCTTCGGGGGCTTAGACAAACGTAAGGCATAGAAATCGCTCCCAAAACCCCGCATGGAGAAGTAAAAACAGATGCCGTCGTCAACCTGCACCGCACATCACCAACACAACAAACGAGACAACACAAACATACCAAAGAATAGCATCACCCAAATGTGAAAAAGCATCACCCAAATGGAAAAAACATGATAAACAGAATAAACAAAGAAGGGGGGGGGAGGGAGGGTTCAAAGAGAATAAGGTACTGCTGAGAGAAAAGGAAGCGCCAATGAGACGTGGATGCAGAAACGCGCCTGAAATAGCGAACTTCCAACCCAAAACGGGCATGCGCCGCCCGCATGCATGCAAGACATGCATGCTCGTCCCATTCTAGAATGGCGATCCGATGTCTCGGATCGATGCGATTAGTTTTACAAACCACTATAGCATTGATAACCAGCCCTGATAACTATATGACAAACCACTATCAGTATTACCAAACCACTATAACATGTGGTTTTCTCCCATCAAATAAATTCATATAAAAATCACATATATCATGGTTTTTAGATAATGTGATACTGGTTAAATGCTATGGTTCATTTTTGGAGGCATTGTGTTGCACCATCTTAGTGAACACTCAATACCAAAATGAGTTTTAAATGGCCGAAGGAAATGAAACCAAATTTTCATGAGCTTTTTAATTTTATTAGTTTTTGATACAAAACTTTAGGAGATCCAATGGCATGACATTTTCTTAGATGAGATGGCAGGCACGTGTATAAGCTAGAATTGTAACAATCCTCGTACCTCAGAAAAGGCAAGTCTCCCAAAGAGTAGGAGGCACGTTGTCAATACGTGGCATGTGGATGCCTTGTCGATGTGTAAACGGTGATAACATGCATGAAAATAAGCATAAGGTAAAATACCATGGTAGGGCATGTCACCGATGTCATGATTTGTGCGTGTCGACGGCAATATGTGTGACATTGATATCGACATCTAATTGATGTGGCGTCCATTAATGACGGCACAAAGAGCTATGTGGTTTGCAATGTCATTGTCGACGTCATCGCGTCGATTACAAACGTCATATTAAATTCATGTCATGGCTATAGACCTCAATAATCTGTTTGTTCATTGTTGTAGTGAATGTGTATTTTCTACAAATATATGAACCATTTACCATATCCACTTACCATTTGAAAGATCTTTTTATGTTGGATTTGTTTAGATTTACAAAATGGATGTATAGTAAACATTATGGCAAACAAAACAGTAGTAGGGGTTGTTGGAGCTGCATTAAATTTAGTCTCAAGGAGGGAATCTATGTTACCAGGCTTCCAGATTAGATTTTGCTTAAACTGGAAAAATGCCGTGCTTTGTTGCTACTTACCGGATTTTTCAAAAAATATCCTCTAATTTGCCGGATTTAACATGCATTTTACACCATCAATAAATTTGTTTCTGTAGTTATCTATTTCCGCATACAATGGCAACTCGAAGAATCGATCAGTTGAATGTTGAAATGTAGATTTTCAAGCAGCTGGAATGAGTTATTTTGGACGATCATGTCTCCAACGCTTAGCCTTTTATTGTTCTCTTGCATCTGATATAGTACATTCTCATTTTGACCAAATTGGTCTGGCATCAACTGTGGAAAGCCATCTCCTCCCTAAGATCAGGTCATATATATCTGTCTTGTCATCCATTTCTTCAAAGACCACTACCACAAAGTTAGCAGCAACCACAATTCCTTCAACATTGCTTAATATGCTTATAGGATTTATCTTTGAGTTCAAGAAGGATTTTAACACTATAGGTGCTTTCCTGTATCTCCAGTCCACACATTCTCATTACATGATGAGGCATAACATTTAAAGGAGATCCCCCATCAAGTAGCACTTGAGTTAGAGTTCTTTTGCCCACCTTAGCTGCACATGTGAAAGCACTGGGTCATATTCATTTCGCACTAGCATTTGTTCATCAATGTGACCTGTGAGAGCTACTTGTTTTTCTTGTAATAAATTGACATGCTCCTTCTTGGTCATGTTCAGTATCTTTTCTCTATAAGAAGGTGCAATTTTCAGCAATGTAAGCAGGTCCACACTTACTTTTGCATTCTTCATTAAATAATCAAACTCATCAAGCTCTTTATCTTTCTAGCATATTTTTTATGGGGAGAGACATGTACAACCTGATTGTTTTCTTTAGCCTTTTCACATGGCACCTTTGTTTCAAACTTGCCATGGATATTTTCAACACCTTGCATGGCTCTAGTGTGCACAACCATGATTTCTTCTTTCTCCTTTCATTCCTGCATAAACCTGATTGACGCGACTGGATCAGTAGAAAATCTAACTGAGGTAGAAGGGCTTGGTTAAGGGGCAAATCTATTTGCAGTATTTGATTCAGTAGCTTTGGCTGCTTCCTGTCTTGCAAAATATTCTTTTACACTGCACCTTTCCTCATATGTCCAATTGCCTTGCAAAAGGCACAAATTGGGCACTCCTTACCAAAATGTCCTCCCTTTACACATTTTGTGCATGGTCTATACCATCTCTTTGGCAATGTGCACAAGGTGGATAAGTCTTCCTCTCAGGTCTCGAAGTCTTCATTTCTTGAAGTTGTTTCGTGACGTCCAGCAATGCTTCAGATACCTTTGAGATTTCAGCTTTGACTTCAGCTACAGGACTGGTTGAATCCTCCACCTTTGTCTTTTTTTTTTCTTTTGGATAGCATATACTGGCATAGGACCAGGTCCCATGTATTCTGGCTCATAATTTGGAAAAAATGGAGCATTAGTCATGTGCACATCATCAGGAAGATAAGAAGAAACATTGGCAATCTCAATAGCTTTAGTGAAGGCTTTGTATATAGTGTCAAAGCCTTCTTGTTTCTGTAGCTTATACATTTTTCTACAGACTCTAGGCCTGCTGCTAAGACTTCTTATAAAATATGCCACAAGGTGTAGAATATGATTTTGAACATGGTTATTTTGGCATTTAGCTAAATACATATAGAAGCTTTCAACATACTGATGAACAGTTTCTCCCAGCTTGATACTGAAAGATTGCAATTCAAAGACCAAATCTTGAGGTTCAATGAGCTTACCAAACCTCTCCAAGAATTGCTTCTCAATTTCTTCCAAGTGTTCACACCTGTGCTGATGACATATTCAAGCCAAGCCCTTACCTCATCATTCTTGAATAACTTTTTGAACTCTAAGAACTTGCTTCCCTTTTTGTAACCATTATCTGAGTAGTATTCCTCAAAAGTCTTTAGGAAATTGTTAGCATTGACACTAGGGTCAAAGATATATAGGAGGAGGAATAGGCATATTCTCAAAATATTGCATACATGTAGTGCCTTGACTAGTTGATCCAAGCTGTGCAATAGGCACTCCTGTATTTTCTTGAGGTTCAGTATGTACTTGCTCAGTAGCCTCATTGCTTCTTCTAGGAGCCATGAGTTCCACAAGATCCAGGTGAGTCTCGGTAGAACCTCCAAAGTGTTGAAGGTGTCCCTAACAAACCTTCAATCTCAATGGTTTAGAACCTCCAAGTTGCTTAAGGCAACCACTCTGTGTGAGAAAATCCCAAGAATAAAGCCTGAACACAAGTTTTGAACTTGCTTTCCCAATTTAGAAAAACGATTGCCTCAGAAAAAATGATGCCATTTGAATTGTCATGGATCAATTGTTAATATGACACTAACATTGACTTACTTATACTTCAGTAGCTTATTATATTTTACTCGTTTTGCAGGTCTAAACCACTGGAAACAGAGATTGGAAGGTATCAATTTATGCTTTATTGTCATGGATCAATTGTTAATATGACACTAACATCTTGGATCTGACAACAGAAATGATGACAAGGATAAACTTATGGAATTCACGCCATTCAAGAACTGTCCGCCGGCTGAAATGAAAGTGGTTGCATCTGACATAGCAATTTTATGTGCAACTAACTCTAAAATGAGTAGCCGCTTAGTGGATCTTTATGGCAGGTAATAACCTGGTTGTAACCGAGCTGTATTTGTTGCTATTCCTTGTCTCTAATGTTAATCTTAATCTAATCCAGGTGCTTGTATGAGACATTGCCTTTTCGGTGGAAGAGCAAAATCTTTTTATCCCCGCTACAACTATATAAGGTTTAGAGAAGCTACCAAAGAAGAAAAGAAAGGGTGAATCACCAAGGATCAACAATGCCATTGAAATAGTGAAATTAGGGATGAAGGGGATTGTGGTAGCTAAATGCCATCATATCCTTGCACCTATCCTTGAGAATGACCATTTTGTCTTTGGGCCGCTTTTACACTCGCACCATCTCGATTCCAAGATCCTACATGTACTGTGAATTCACGCCTTGAATCCTCTTACGGTTATGCGACGAACGAGAAAGCAATCAAAGGGTATGTAATACTTTAAGTTGTTGCTTTGCTTTTCTTCGCTAATTGATCCCGCTAAATTTCGTGATATGTAGGCTGCACACACAAATGTTAACCACATCGATCGGTTAAGTATCTAGAGGCGTCGATTTCATGAAGAGAAATAATGTTAATCGGATTCAAAAAGTAGAGGTGCCACAAAGAGTCCGATTTAACATCATGTGGGTTGTATGTGATGGGATTTATGCACAAATATGTTGAAGCTCTTGTCTCGGTAGAGATATGGAAGTAAGTTGTATGTCTTCCCTCATGTATGCGCATCTCATGTTCCTTTAAATATTTCTAACCTTATTTATGGATGTCACAGACACATCTAAATGGTTCTCTCATGAATACATACATCCGGCATACAATTTCTAATAGATGCTTTGGTCATGCATTGTGATGCCAATCCGAAAGAACGTGTCAACCAGCAAATCCTCCGATTTGAAATGATCATGAGTCCGGTATCCGATTTTGCAAGATGAACTATGTAACAGGCTTATATATATCTTTTGTTCACATTTGTGTTCACATTTCCTATCATAAGGAATGTGTAAATGACACTATGCTGAATAGTATACTACTGATAGTATACTTTATGACTATGTAAGGTTTTTTTTTTTTTTGAAGAAAAAGATTTCTGATTTAAAGAAGCCTTGTACCCTTTTGGTCAATCAAAACAGTTTACTTGATTGTTTCGACTGATATATTTTGACCTTGTAACACACCACACCCCTCCACCACACTTCACCACCACCACCACACTCCACCACCACATCACACCACAATCCACAACACCACACCCCACCACCACACTCCACCACCACACCATCATACCACCACACACCACTACACACCACCACCACCCCCACCACCACCACCACACCACTTTCCACCACCACACTCCACCACCGCCTCCACACTCCACCATTTGGTGTATGGTGTATGGTGTGTGGTGAATGGTGTGGTGTGTGGTGGGGAGTGTGGTGAATGGTGTGGTGTGTGGTGGGATGTGCCTGCTCGTGAATATGATAGTTGGTGTATGGTCTATGGTGTATGATGTGTGGTGAATGGTGTGGTGTGTGGTGGGGTGTGTGGTGGGTGTGTGGTGAATGGTGTGGTGTGTGGTGGGATGTGCTCGCTCGGGTGAATATGATAGTTGGTGTATGGTCTATGATGTATGGTGTGTTGTGAATGGTGTGGTATGTGGTGGGGTGTGTGGTGAATGGTGTGGTGTGTGGTGGGATGTGCTCGTTCGGTGAATATGATAGTGTGGGGCATGGTATGTCGCATGGTTTGGTGTGGTATACACACTCTAACAGTTTAGTGTTCATTTCATGCGATGGTATTGTTCAAGAGGTTTCGACCAACATCCGTAAATTTTTGGCGATGCTTCAAGATGCATTTAAAGAAAAATACTCAACATATTTTCCTATTGGTCAAGGTTTACCATATTTTTGTTAGTGTGCGATCATAAATTCTCGCACCTTGAAATTCCTTGTTGGCTTTAATGTTTGTTTTGGTATACTATTTCAAGAATTGTACTTTGCATTTTATAATTAATGACAAAACTGCCATTAACTTGAGTTGCACCAAAAAACTTGAGTTGCAAACTAAGTACCAAACATGTTTCTTATATCTATACAGAAAAGGATAGAAATAGTCCAGTTAACTAAAAGAACAGTGGAAACCCAGAGAACAATTAAAGCAAAAAAAATAGTCACAACAGCTGTAGAGAAGAGGAGTTCTCATTAATGAAAAAGCTTTACAAAAAATGGAGTCACAAGGACTATTGCAAAACAAGTTTTGTATTTAATTAAAAAGCTTTACAAAGAATAGTCACAAGGACTATTACCAAAAAAATTGAAACCAGGGATTACAAAAACAAGACTTGATCTTCGTGCCATCTTCACTCTATATGAAGGTCGCCCTCCATGGCATACATCTTCATTTCGAGGAGTCGCCCTCGCCGAGGTAAACCTCATGCACCCACTGATCACCCGCAACGCGAAGCCACAACCCGATGATCCATGATGAGCTTCCCACCTCGTGGAGTGAACTTCACCGACCAGAATCCGGGTGGCCTCCCGAGGAATACACTGGATTCTCCTGAGGAAGACACGGATCCTCCCGAGGAAGAATAGGACCGTGGCCGGTGGGGGGAGAAGCGGGCACAATGGCCGGGATAGTGTTCCCGCGGAGTGTGGTCTTGAACTTGGCCACGGAATGGGGAAGGAGTGAAGGAGATGGCGGAATAGACGATGGGGACTAATGGATCTTAATGAAGTCTGCAGGGCGTAATTTTGGGAATAAAAGGGATGTTTGCATGCATACGATTTTGTTTTGGGAATTAGGCGAAAGAGGAAAGGGATGTATCCATGCATACGATTTCACGCCTGAGCCGATCCACCCACCTCAATATTTTTGCAAATGTAAAATGTATAGGTTGAACCATATTATGAGACCAATTGCTTGGTATGCGCTAGCACAACCCTAACACAAAGTTAGCAATATCCCACATGCATATATCACAAAAATCGTATGATATATAAATAGGGTTTTGTCGCTTCATTGATAAGTGTGGATAGAGATTAGATGTTGAAAAAGTTATGGCTTGTTTGGCGTAATCTTCGATTCACCAACGTCATAAATTGGCCCAAGATGTAATCCTAGTCCACCCTTTTTTGTAATGGGCTCAAATATCCCACATGCATTCAATGTTCCACATGTTCCCAAATCAACAATTGCCAAATCAACAAATGCCAAATGAATGGATTATGTTAAGGCATATTGTGTACCTATGCATATTGTGTTTGGTAAAGCGTGAGTCGACAATATAGAGATAACAAGGAATATTCCTTATTACTTTGAAAGGAATATTCCTTATTGCATTGAAAGGAATATTCCTTAGCCCTAGTTATCGAATATTCTTTATTACCTTCAAAGGAATATTCTTTAGTTTGTTTAAGTGCACCCATAGTTACAAGGAATATTCCTATTATTTTGAAAGGAATATTCCTTTTGCATTGAAAGGAATATTCCTTAGTGTTTAGTTATCAAGAATATTCCTTATTACCTTCAAAGGAATATTCTTTAGTTTGTTTAAGTGTACCCATAGTTACAAGGAATATTCCTTATTACATTGAAAGGAATATTCCTTATTGAGTATAGCCCTTTCATTTGAGCTAGGCTTGTGGGATATATGCCAAGATCAACCATTGGCCAATTGGGTTGAAAAAAAAAGACAAAGGGAAAGATTTTTGAGAAAAGGATGTTGAACAAATCATTGGCACAAATCATTGGTTAAGGAACAAATCATTGGCATGGTACGAGCCATATCAGAAACAGGGGAGAAGGGAATAGACAGGGATAATTTTTTTTTTTTTTACCTGTGGTGACTGGTTGATTCCGATGGCGGGAGGAGATCGAACGACTAAATCACAATCCATATCCCCAATTCAAATGCAAACTCACCTGGCGCACCCGATTCTTGAGGAGATCAATGCCGAACGTGAAACCAACCTAACAAAATCAAACAGAGAGGCCACGAAGTTCGAGGGTACTCTATTCTTAAACATGCTTTTGTTCCTAATCTAACAATTGCTTATGATGTTCTACACAGATGCACAGAGGAGACTTAACAATGTTGGAAGCATGGATCGAGCTATGGGAGTAGCAGCGGACAAGGGGAATGAGGAATCCCAATTATCTAAAGCAGAACTAGAGAGTATTCTCATTCAACTTAAAAAAGTTGTGCATGCAAAAGCAATCAACAAAGTGCTGAAAAGGGCCGAGGTTTGGAGATTCAATAGCCTCAAACCATACTTTTACCAATCTCTATCACAAATGGCAACAGAAGCGAGAAGCACATGTCTTGCTTCTGTTAGACTTCACCAACTTCCAAACAGCTGTCCTGGACACTCTTCTCACAATTTTTGGGAACAGGACCATTGCTGATCTCACACTGCAGGACCTTCTGGATGAATCTTGAGTCTTGAATCTTGAATCTTGAGACCTTCTGCTTACAATGTTTTTTACAACTTACACTAAGTATAACAGTCTTGGAACTATATAAACAATATATTAATGTTTGTGTTTTAATCGGTTCATATTCCGATTACATTCTGGTTTGCAAGTCCATGCCTTAGTGCATAGAAAAGTTACTTACAACAACAAAGTTAACGTGACACGTAGATTCTACAATCTCTGGCAAATTTCCCAGCAACATTTCATGCCAATAGTTAGTCAGTTCATATGCATAAGATGTACCTTTAATCTTATGTTTGACTGGACAAGAACTTTCTTTCCTTGAATAAGCCTGTACTTTTGATGGCAACCAGGAATCAATTCAAAGTAGTTACCAGCTATAAATTCATTACCACAACAATAAAATTCATTTCCATAGTCATCTTTGGTGTCTTCTTCGAGGGCATGTTTCAAAAATGCCTTTCGATGAGATAATAAGGGACCCTTTCATAATTGTCCGGGATGTGAATGATGCAAAATAATCTCCAACCTGCAGACTTGCCTCATCCACATTGTCCACGCCATTTGCCCACAAGTCCTCTGCCTTATTCATCTTCTTCAACATTGTCCCCTTTGTAGGCTCTAGTTTTCTCAACTCCCACCTCCGCCACAATGATCAAGATTCTCACAAGCAAAGCAATCAAAATTGATGCATGCCTTACAAAAACATGAAAGAGATCTACACATTTAACTTTGTTGGATCATTTGGATCTATGGATGATACGCTAATGAAGAGATTGCACCCCTTTCACCTGGAGCACATCAAATCTTTGGGAACGGTCAATGTCGGACACCTTCCAAAATACCCTTTCCACATCAGAAATTTTCTCTTCAAGAAGCTCACATGTAGTTTCGCATTTTTTTATCACTTTCCCATCCTTTTTTCTTTGTTCTCGCCTCGAGCCATAGTTTGGCTATGGCTCCTTCTCCGCCATGTGTGCCCTTCCCATGTCCCGAGCCAAAGAAATTCCAAAGTGCATTCTGATCTTATGCGCCGATGATACCTAGTTACATGATAGAAAGCTCTTCTCGACTTGAATTGGGATGCACACCCGGACCAAACTAAGTGGTATTTCATATGACCAAAGACCATTTTCTTTTAGCCAATTGAGGTGCATCTTGAATGCTTTTTGTACAAAGTGAGTATCATGTGTTTTGTCATCTGAAATAAAGAAGTGCACACATTTCCTCATTTTACCCCTGCACCTTGAACATCGCGGATGTGGACCAATATGCTGATTTGTTCATTGTACCAATGTTGTGCTTGAATCTCGTTGAATGGCTTCAAAGTATAATTCTCCGAGAAATCAACAACCGATAATACTAAGATCATCACAAAGACTCTTCATGGATTCCTTGAATTGTTTGCTCTGCCAATGTGCCACAAAGTTATGATATACAAACTTCGACATATGATCAAACATGTTATCCAACATATTACTGGAGCTGCCTTTCTTGTCAATTAGCTTTAGTCTTCGTGAAGTTCCTTTCTTCGAGGGTTCATTAACGTAACCATAGACTTGCCAATCAAGCGTTTGATCAATCTGCTCCTTGTATTCTCTTGGACACAACTCAATTAATTGTTTCCCACAATTTCCACAATCTGATTTGATACATTGTAGCTTATGCCACTCGTTGCCTGCTGCTCTGTCACATAAAATAGCCCTCCAAAATGTGCTAACATTATCAAATGTCTTGTTCTTGGCTTGACATATTCCCGCATGAGCTTCAGATGCGCACACACCACAATTGCACAAACAATTTTCATGGAGTCTTGACCTCATCAAATTAAATGTCTGCTTGTACAGATCTGATTATTGCTCATGTTTCACGCAACATGTGTTTCTTTCCTTTAGCTTTCTAATGCAAGAAGGTTTTAAGTATTCAAATTGCCTAAGCCCAATCCGAACCTCTGGATACTGATCCACAAAATTCTGGAATAATTCAGCCTGTAAAATTACAGTGAAATAAAATTAGTCACCTCATTACATTACATTACATACAAATCTTTTACATATTCTCAAGACCCTAAACTCCCACACATACATGTACATTCTGACATGAATTTTATTTCATTTACTATGAAGTCACATAATTTTTTGACAATTAATACATCTCCACACTAATTTCTTCTTAGTTACTGCCTACATCTACAATACATCCAGAATTGTGACGCTCCCTGAACATATACGACCCTCGGACGTATACATACGGGGACTTTCCCCTCCCATGGCGACCAACTCGCCATGAGCAGGGCCCTCCGTCTATTTCGGGCCATCTATAATATGATGCCCGAAAGAAGGACACGAAGGGGTCATTCGGCCCACGCCTTCAATGGGGCTCCTACGTCGCGGAAGCGTGAATACATGTTAGCACACATCATAAATCATATATAAATAACCACCACGAAGGGTGGCATATCCATCCAAATACCAACGGCAAAGAATATGCATCTTAACCTAGGAAAACACCCCAAACCCATGGTTCTACCCCCTGTTCGGACTCCGGTGAGGATCGACCGACGCTGCTAGGCCTCAAGAGATCAGCGGGACCGAATCTTGACATGGCGCTGGCTGGCATAGAACATTGGCTAGGGTTGTCCACTCCATCCGCCCCTCCCCGCACACTTTGCGGATGGGTCAATTCACACGCCATGGCGCCGCTATAGCCTTTCCCTCGAGACGCAGTGCGAGACATCACCCTCATCGAGCCTACCCGGGGTTCATGAAGTCCCGGTCCGATGAGGCAGGTCGGGGAAGCGCCCCTTCCGTAATCACAAAGGCTCCATGGGCGAAGCTAGAGAATACGTGCCCGCATCAGCGACCCTCGCATCCGTGCAGACTTACTCGCCCTAAATCTACTCAAAGTGCAAGGTGCCCCATACGGGTCACACCTCTACACCCAGGGAGTGTCGGACCCATACCCGCCCCCACGCGACCGGCCATCGGTCTAGCTCGCTATAGGAGTCCCGGAGCCTTTTATGTTCGTGCAAGACCCCACCTCCACTTCTTCACCACCTGTGTTCCTTGTCCGGTGCTAAGCCAGTACCATAGCATCTATGACCCTGGGCTCTTGTGCACGAGTGCCGCATCTAATGGGAATAATACAGGGGCTCTATCTAGGAGCATACTACAATACATGGGCTCGAGAGGTCTCTACCCCGTAATCCCCCATCTCCGGAGTGCTAACTAAGCAAAGAACTACTAAACCATCAACCAAAGCACGTACAGAGACTAGAGATAAAGAATACTCACCATATCAATCAAGGGTTAGCCTAACAGGTAAACCACAAAGAAAACAGAGAGAGAACACACACCAGAGGCGCTTATGCTATAAATCAACATAGTAACCTCATCGACTAACCGTCAAATCGGGTCTTGGGCTGCTCCATCTCGACTAACCTCAAGGGCGCCAAGGTTGCTCCTCCTCCTCCATCCCCAATTGCTCCCAATTCGAATTGGGGCACAAAAGCCCTAATTTGGGTGTCCAAAATGGCAACCCTACCTTGCCCAATCGATTTGGGCCAGGTGGCATGTCATAAATTAACTAATTTGGTATTTTAGCCCTTTTTAATATTAGGATAAGCCCTAAATTCGAATTAGGGTTTTGGTTAGGTTTCCACCTTTATAATTTAATTATTAACATAGCTAACCTTAGCTTATGAATAATTAATGTGCCATTAATTATTCATAGTGACGTGTCACGTATTTATACTTAAATATGCGTATAAATATGTGGAACGTCACATTCTCCCCACCTTAAAAATGATGTTGTCCTCAGCATCAAGATTACTCTCGTTGCAGGGCAACACATCATACATTGGAAGGAAGTCTCCCCTCCTTAAGAGATAGCGTGAGATTATAAGTCACACAGACGTTGTCATGTTCAAAGTGATCAAGTTTGAAATGACTTGTAATGTGCAATTTATAACTTTGGGGTATAAGAAGAAGAAGAAGATATATTCGTGGTGGCGAGTTCACAGTCTATCTATTTTAGAAATCGTTCCTTCTATACATACAGGTAACTGATTATATATTAAAGATAGGTATAGATATAAAGAACTGCTATTTGTTGTTATATTATAATGCATAGTTATTAACCTTGCACTGTTTAGTAGAAAGTCATTCTAAGGATATTAACTTGTGTGTGTAGGTGTATTATATTCCCGCTTCACTTTGTAATTCATTTCATTACAGCCATTCCTACTTTAATTTTGTAGCAAATTTTTGTTTTCCTATTTTTGTTACAGTTTTTAAGAACTCGCATGTTCCTATCCTCAGTATTTAATAGTTATACTTATCCTTTAATACAACTATATATTATACTGTATCAGACAGTCTTACCTATATACTTTAATATTAAGTACAGACAGACGTTGTTCATGACTTATTATTCATAACCTTGTTATAACCTAATCCAAGTCTCGTTATTTCCTCCGAAGTTTGTGTAAGACATACATACTTATCTACTTCTATTATATTTGATTATGTGTTTAAATAGCTCGCTCCTTTCGATTATCTTTAATCTTTCCACACTCACACTCTCTATCTTTAGCATAGATTACAGTCAGATGAGGACACATATTAATTCATTGGTTATGTTTATAGATTTACCAGACGTCCCGATATCCTTACATTTGAATTACTTATTTATCCTATTGCTATTTTCGTAAACTTATCACACATACGATTAAATTGCTATATTTACGAGGGTGCACAGTGCGGTGACATATATATTCGACGTGGTTGGTACCGCCCGGTGGCCGCTTCCGGCGATGCTATGGCTATGCAATCGCCCCAGACATGTATGGTTAGTTGTGACTATGGTGTCCACGGCAAAGCATCGAAACCATGCCCGGTCCATACGAGCCCTGTTAGATGGTGATGACTGAGGAGGTCCCGGGCTCATACTCGAAGTAGAAGTGCTGAATGTTGGGAATAAGGAGTGTTAAGATATCCCTATTTTGGATGGATACTCGAGAAAATTGGTATGACGATGTTTGGTATCTAAGTGAAATACTGGACCTAATAATTACGAGGATTGAGTTATTATGCGGATCTAGATTGCTATTCAATGTAGAAGGAGACTGGATAGCACCATATATCTGATGGAGAAGTGGTTTATGATTATCTACTATAGACCATGTTAAGGAGGTACTATACTAAGGTGGAAACTGGATTATAAGTACCCAGCTCATGAAAGGAAGATCACTTTAGAAGTGTAGGTTTTGACAATGGTGGTGAAGATATAGCATGTCCGACACTTTATAACTATTGCTACTTGAATCGAGGTATGATGCGCGGAATGGCGGAGAATACATAAATAAATATATTAAATCATCTCCCCATGGGACCTTGAAGGTCATGGTGTATGAGGATATCGATCCATAAGCTATGGATTATAAAATTACATATACATTGTGTTTGGTAAAGAGATTGATGTTCCTGCGTGAAATAAAGACGCAAGATTATAGACGACTAAGAAGACCACGTAACCACGTGGATACGCTTAATGACATTGGTCAAATGCATGACCATTATGCATGGTATAAATTAAGGAAACGGACACATGTTGTGTCTGCTGAGAGCATCGAGATGCCGTATAACAGACTGGAGGATAGTGTGGAACGTAGTTTCTACATAAGGTCAAGAGAAGACGACAATTGGTAGGAACAGGCGCAACCATCGAAAAGGTGCAAGGTATGTTGGATCTTAATGAAGCTAGATTATGAAGGGAAGTTGACCTTCAACTAATGATACATTAGGAAGGCAAGTAATGTACCCACACGACAAGTGGGAGAGAAGAGGTGCTTTAAAGTTGTTGTAAACAACGTTTCAAGTATAGAGAGTTTGGAATGACACGTTGAATGTACCAAAGTCTGGAGTATGAACAAGAGGTAGGCGCCCAATGAACATCTCACCAAGGAGGATGTGCTCTGGACTTGGTATCATGTGTGTATCCCGAGGAGTAACTCCACGTTGATATATGTGTACTAGGACCATTTAATAGTAAAACATAACTAAAAGAAGATAGGATATATACTAGAACTTTGAGTTCACATTCCATATAAATAGGGAAGTAATGAAGATAAGAGTTCTTATACTAGAGATGAAACATGTCCACAAGGAACTTAGGTTGGCATTTGCCCCTGTGGAAGTTATGACTAGAGCTTGAGGACGAAGGCAAAGTAAGGTTAGTGGTGTCGAAACCACAACATGTATATGGTACTAGATAACCAAGTTGGGGAAATAAGTTGGCCGCAAGTATGAATATAGCTAGATGCCTATGTTAACAAGTTACATAGGAGTCTTAGACTTAGGGTTGGTGCACACATGTTACTATATCATATAATAACAACGTAGCGGTCCTGGATGTAGGAAGGATTTAGTAGTATCAAATACTATAGTGGTGATCCTATCGAGGATGTCGATTGTGATATTCAGATGTAAAAGATAGTAGAATATTCGTACAGGGCGAGGGAAATATTACTTGACAAGGTTTAAAGAATGAGCCTAAGGATATGCTTATATACGAAGATATTGGGTTAGGTATGCTTTACCAGAGATAAGCATTCAAGTTATCCCAATGGTTGGAGTTGACTATCTTAGATACGTCGTACTAAGGAAGATGAGAAAAGTTTAAATCAGTGAAAATAGCTATACGGTGATGTTACATTCAAAAACATCCCGAGGATGGTTGGAACGGTATTGGAATAACCGATAATGAGAGCTTAGCTACTCAAAGGTTCTAGATACCAATGAATTACTTCATTGTTATAAGCTGAGAGCATTTATTTGGTTTTGGAAATAAAAAGATGTATAAAATATCGCATCCCCCTGATGGAAGAAAAGAAGGAGTACGATGACTTTGACGATTATACTTTTAGGGATAACCGAGAAGAGGCAATACATAGCAATCCAAGTCCCGATAAAAATCAAGACGAGGTGTGTAGATTACAAGGAGTGAGATTATATAGACTAGTAGTCCATATATCTTAAGAGTTACGCTACTCGCGAGGAACCAGTGTAGGTAGTGAAGTAGAAGGTGGAGGATCCGTTGCCTTGAGGCATAGACCCGTTAGAGATTCTGACTTTGAAACTCTTAAGAGGGTAAGGAATTGGATAATCATATGGCGGTTACTAACGAAGATTGAAACATTGGGTTTTCCTATTAGAAGACCAGGAGGTTTGAGTGCCTCCACTTCATTATGAGGGAGCCAAAGACGACAACATTCAAAGGGATCAAAAGTTGAGGTTGACATGCTAACTTAAGTTAAATAGGTTAGGTGTGACAAAACATGGCGAAACACAAATTAACTGAAGGAACCTTTAGAAAAGGCCTTGGACTGTGGTAGAAACCTTTGGAACTATGGCATAATCCCATGGGAAAATTATAGTTTATGTACGGAGTTAAAGTACCATAAGTTTAAATTCATCCCTTTTAGGTCAACCCCTTAGGTTAAGATACTCCATGGTGGCGTACCTTTATTGGGTGACGTGTCAGCTTATTTATACGTATACCGTATAAATACATGGAACGTCACATTCTCCCCACCTTAAAAAATAATGCTGTCCTCAGCATTGGGGTTAGTTAAACAAATGACAGTTAATCGAAAACTGCAATAGAAGGAAGTATACATAAAAAGGAAGGTAATTCCTTATTTCTATGAGAGACTATCTTTCCCACATGATCCATACCTGGATCAGGCAGAGGTGACGCCATGGGTTACATGGAGGTATAAGTTAGGATATATATAGGACTCGAACATGGATACAAGTCCGTGTTGTCTCAACATAGATAATTGTAGAAAGGCTCACAAAGTACAAGGCAAGCACCTTGATGACTCCAGGTAACTTACAAAGGCTCACCCGCTCTTAGGCCATGGCTATGGCCAAGTTATTTGGAATGGCAAAATAGCATTATAGGATCATGACAGAGAAATGTAATGACTAACATTTCTAGGTTGAGGACAATGTTGAATCATAACCCCCAATGATAGGTTGGTTGACAACAGAAGGAGCATATAATAGCGGCTTAAAAGCCACAAGACGGTTAATGAATACATAAAGGAGTAATTGGATTGGTGACTCTACTGAATAAAGGTCACAACCGAAGAGTGAGATATGTAGCTGTGGCAGGCGTAAGGGTCGGAATACTGAAAATTGGCCATAGACGTAGAAAACATATTGATGAAATAAAGGACCCTGATGCATGATATTTAGCAATCTGGATAGAAAGATTATTTCCTAACATGGAGATTAGTCTTTGCTAACATGCAAAGATATACCTGCAGCTTGAAAGGCAGCAAGAGCTGAAAAACTCTTTAAAAATTTGGTGTATGACTTAGGGAAGAAGACGTCCATGTCTTAGGACAACATGGTGAATTGAGTTCACCAAGGAGCTTTTAATAAATAGAGCGATAGGTAGATAGCATTTATACGTCATGCCATATTGGCAGCGTCCATGAGGACATATGACGGACCCCCAAAGACTTGAACACAAGATCTCCGAATAGAGGAGGCCTATCTTGAGGGGTCTTTGGGTGGTACTGTCCTTTGGGATATTCACGTAATCCCCTGGAATCTGTAGATTCATTTGCGGACTTAAAGACGTCTAGGCATTAAAATAATGGTTGAAAACATTTGGCTCGGACCTTATCTAGGTACCCTAGAAGGAGGTGAGTAATCAACAATGGTTGGGTGGCATTGGAATGTACGGGAGAACAACTCCAAAAGAGGGTATACTGCTGTCACTTTGACAGTCGTGTGACACAGATAATTAATGACATCCATATAGATGGTGAAGTTCGGCACAAAGTGTTGACATTATTATGGGGGTTCTAACACAAGCACTCACTGCGTATTACAGAGTTGGTACCGTGGTCTGGGAAAATGGTCCACAAAAAGAACACGACCATTGAGAAGAAGTAGTGAGGGGTGGTAGGATTAAAGCTACCCATGGTCTGGAGGGGTGCTGCATGGCAGACCCTAGTTGGTTGGGCGAAAGGAAATCCTTTGTCTGGGAATTGAGATGAGGCAAGGTTTAGACACTAGAGAGAGACAACGTTAATTATAGTTATGTCTATAAAACATTACTTATATAACGTCGAACAAGGTTTAATATAAAGCATATGAATGTAGTATAGATTAAATGATGGCAAGGCTCGAAGAAATTGTGTTATCAAGGCATTTACCAAAGGAAAAATAATTAAAGTTATAGGTCGAGGAACGCCGATAACTGGGTATTATTACCGTCGCCTAAAGAATATCCAAGGATATAACACATGCTGCTATTCTAAAGAGTTGCCTTGTCATTGTTAATTAAATTCCGGAATTAGTCCCACCAAGTGAGTTGATGTTGTCATAACAAGTTGGCCGGACTTGCTAGATTACGTCGTGTCATTTGGTCGGTTTATTCCTAGGGGATACTAGCTTTATATATGGTTAACAGTTATCCGATTGACTATGACAGAGAGAGGTCGACTCCCATGGCTATGGCAAGATTGCTTACTCCGGCGACTATGGCGAGAGAGCTTGCTCCGGCTGGCGAGAGAGCTTGTTCCTACTGCTTTGACGAGAGCTTGTTCTGGGCTGAGAGCTTGCTCCGGCCGCGAGAGCTTGTTCGGCGGCTATGGCGGAAGAGCTTGCTTCTGCCTATGGCCGGAAGAGCTTGCCAGCGGCTATGGCGGAAGAGCTTGCTCCTCCCGCCATGGCGGAAGAGCTTGTTCCAGCCGGGCGATAAGCGGAAGAGCTTGCTCCGGCGGCGATGGCGGAAGAGCTTGCTCCGGCGGAGTTGTTGCCTCCCCAACGTGGGTTTACCAAAGGCATGCCTCTAATTTAGATATGGAATAGATGCACTATAAATATTAGAAAAAGCATTATATCACTTCAAGAAAGAAGTTGGCTTATTGGTAAAAGTGTTGTCTTGGGTGCAGAAAGGTAGGGGTTCAATCCCATGATGCACCTTTTTCTTAAAAGAATTGCTAACTAGACAAAACAGAATATCAGATATGTATAACAAAGTAATAGAACATATATATGCTATATAAAGATAGTTGGCAAGATGGAAAGAGTGTTGGGTTGGAAGTAAGAGGTCATGGGTTCAAAACGCAAGGAAAAAAGGAAAAACTTATTTATAAAAAAAAACGGATGGCGTATTTTTATACTGGCCCGGACCGTATATGGGCGCCCGGCGATGCTTATCGCTGCGTTTTATTTTCAAAAAGAAACACCCTCGGATACGTCGGCGCCCCTTTTTGTTTTTCGGCGGCCTGTTGTCCGTTTTGCCTCGGGAGACGTGCCCCTTAGGGTATTTGGGAGGTGCCCGATCCATTGGAGCCGTTTTTACCTTCATCCGAACTACCTACAGAAAGTTATAGCCCTTCCAATCTTGGGTCCTCCAGTCACAACTTTCTCCCTCCAAAATCGCCCTAACTTCCTAAAACTCACAATTTATTACATCCACCTAACACAAAATTAAATGACCCAAAAGTTAAGCAGTCCAACTAGCCTAAACTCCCACTCAACTACCGAACTAACGGGTTAAAGATTTGGTCAGTGCTATGATTCCGGTCAACCAAAATCATGGCTCGATACCACCGGACGCCCCACGAACATATACGACCACCGGACGTATACATGCGAGGACTTTCCCCTCCCATGGCGACCAACTTCGCCATGAAAGCCCTGGAGACCCTCCGCCTATTTCGGGCCATCTATAATATGATGCCCAAAGAAGGACACGGAAGGGTCATTCGCCCACGCCTTCAATGGGGCTCCTACGTCGAAGGCGTGAATACATGTTAGCACACATCATAAATCATATATAAATAACCACCCGAAAGGGTGGCATATCATTTAATGACGCTCACGAAACATATCGACCCTTGGGCGTATACATACGAGGACTTTCCCTCCCATGGCGACCAACTTCGCCATGGCGAGAGACCCTCCTGTCTATTTTGGGCCATCTATAATATGATGCCCGAAAGAAGGACACTGAAGGGGGTCATTCACCCACGCCTTCAATGGGGCTCCTACGTGCGAAGCGTGAATACATGTTAGCACACATCATAAATCATATATAAATAACCACCACGAAGGGTGGCATATCCATCCAAATACCAACGGCAAAAGAATATGCATCTTAACCTAGGAAAAACACCCCAAACCCATGGTTCTACCCCTGTTCGGACTCGGTGAGGATCGACCGACGGCTAGGGCCTCAAGAGATCAGCAGACGAATCTTGACATGGCGCTATCGGGCATAGAACATTGGCTAGGGTTGTCCACTTCATCCGCCCCCTCATTGCACACTTTGCAGATGGGTCAATTCACACTATGGCGCCGCTATAGCCTTCTCGAGACGCAGTTCGAGGCATCACCCTACTGAGGCTACTCCGGGGTTCATGAAGTCCCTATCCGATGAGGCAGATGGGGGCGCCCCTTCCGAATCACAAAGGGGCTCCATGGGCGAAGCTAGAGAATACGTGCGCGCATCAGCCGACCCCCGCATCCGTGCCGACTTACTCGCCTCTAAATCTACTCAAAGTGCAAGGTACCCCATACGGGGTCACACCTCTACACCCGGGGAGTGTCGGACCCATACCCGCCCTCCCCACCGGACCGCCTATCAGGTCTAGCTTCGCTATAGGAGTCCCAGGAGCCTTTATGTTAGCGGCAAGACCCCACCTCCACTTCACCCCATGTGTTCCTTGTCCGGTGCTAAGCCCGCACCATAGCATCTATGACCCTTTGGGCTCTTGTGCACGAGCCGCATCTAATGGGAATAATACAGGGGCTCTATCTAGGAGCATACTACAATACATGGGCTCGAGGTCTCTACCCCCGTAATCCCCCATCTCCCAGTGCTAACTAAGCAAAGAACTACTAAACCATCAACCAAAAGCACGCGTCTGAGACTAGAGATAAAGAATACTCACCATATCAATCAAGGGTTAGCCTAACAGGTAAACCACAAAGAAAACAGAGAGAGAACACACCACAGAGAGGCGCTATGCTATAAATCAACATAGTAACCTACTGACTAACCGTCAAATCGGTCTTGGGCTGCTCCATCTCGACTAACTGAAGGGCGCCTGGCTGTTGCTCCTCCTCCTCCATCCCCAATTGCTCCCAATTCGAATTGGGGCACAAAAGCCCTAATTTGGGTGTCCAAAATGGCAACCCTACCTTGCCCAATCGATTTGGGCCAGGTGGCATGTCATAAATTAACTAATTTGGTATTTTAGCCCTTTTTAATATTAGGATAAGCCCTAAATTCGAATTAGGGTTTTGGTTAGGTTTCCACCTTTATAATTTAATTATTAACATAGCTAACCTTAGCTTATGAATAATTAATGTGCCATTAATTATTCATAGTGACGTGTCACGTATTTATACTTAAATATGCGTATAAATATGTGGAACGTCACATTCTCCCCACCTTAAAAATGATGCTGTCCTCAGCATCAAGATTACTCTTGTTGCAGGGCAACACATCATACATTGGAAGGAAGTCTCCCCTCCTTAAGAGATAGCGTGAGATTATAAGTCACACAGACGTTGTCATGTTCAAAGTGATCAAGTTTGAAATGACTTGTAATGTGCAATTTATAACTTTGGGGTATAAGAAGAAGAAGAAGATATATTCGTGGTGGCGAGTTCACAGTCTATCTATTTTAGAAATCGTTCCTTCTATACATACAGGTAACTGATTATATATTAAAGATAGGTATAGATATAAAGAACTGCTATTTGTTGTTATATTATAATGCATAGTTATTAACCTCGCACTGTTTAGTAGAAAGTCATTCTAAGGATATTAACTTGTGTGTGTAGGTGTATTATATTCCCGCTTCACTTTGTAATTCATTTCATTACAGCCATTCCTACTTTAATTTTGTAGCAAATTTTTGTTTTCCTATTTTTGTTTCAGATTTTTAAGAACTTCGCATGTTCCTATCCTCGGTATTTAATAGGTCCTTGATAGATTATACTTATCCTTTAATACAACTATATATTATATCAGATCGATTAGTCTTACCTATATACTTTAATATTAAGTACGACGTGACGTTGTTCATGACTTATTATTCATAACCTTGTTATAACCTAATCCAAGTCTCGTTATTTCCTCCGAAGTTTGTGTAAGACATACATACTTATCTACTTCTATTATATTTGATTATGTGTTTAAATAGCTCGCTCCTTTCGATTATCTTTAATCTTTCCACACTCACACTCTCTATCTTTAGCATAGATTACAGTCAGATGAGGACACATATTAATTCATTGGTTATGTTTATAGATTTACCGGACGTCCGATATCCTTACATTTGAATTACTTATTTATCCTATTGCTATTTTCAGAAACTTATCACACATACGCATTAATTGCTATATTTACGGGCACAAATACGTACGACATATATATTCGACGTGGTTGGTACCGCCCGGTCCGCTTCTCGGCGATTACTATGGCTATGCAATCGTCCCCAGACATGTAAGGTTAGTTGTGACTATGGTGTCCACGGCGAAGCATCGAAACCATGCCCAGTGCATACTGAGCACATTAGATGGTGATGACCGAGGAGGTCCCGCTCATACTCAAGTAGAAGTGCTGAATGTTGGGAATAAGGAGTGTTAAGATATCCCTATTTTGGATGGATACTAGAGAAAATTGGTATGACGATGTTTGGTATCTAAGTGAAATAATCGGACCTAATAATTACGAGGATTGAGTTATTATGCGGATCTAGATTGCTATTCAATGTAGAAGGAGACCGATAGCACCATATATCCGATGGAGAAGTGGTTTATGATTATCTACTATAGACCATGTTAAGGAGGTACTATACTAAGGTGGAAACGGATTATAAGTACCCGACTCATGAAAGGAAGATCACTTTAGAAGTGTAGGTTTTGACAATGGTGGTGAAGATATAGCATGTCCGGACACTTTATAACTATTGCTACTTGAATCGAGGTATGATGCTTAATGGCGGAGAATACATAAATAAATATATTAAATCATCTCCCATGGGACCTTGAAGGTCATGGTGTATGAGGATATCGATCCATAAGCTATGGATTATAAAATTACATATACATTGTGTTTGGTAAAGAGATTGATGTTCCTGCGTGAAATAAAGACGCAAGATTATAGACGACTAAGAAGACCACGTAACCACGTGGATACGCTTAATGACATTGGTCAAATGCATGACCATTATGCATGGTATAAATTAAGGAAACGGACACATGTTGTGTTCTGCGAGAGCATCGAGATGCCGGTATAACGGTGACCGGAGGATAGTGTGGAAACGTAGTTTCTACATAAGGTCAAGAGAAGACGACAATTGGTAGGAAACAAAGCAACCATCTAAAAAGGTGCAAGGTATGTTGGATCTTAATGAAGCTAGATTATGAAGGGAAGTTGACCTTCAACTAATGATACATTAGGAAGGCAAGTAATGTACCCACACGACAAGTGGGAGAGAAGAGGTGCTTTAAAGTTGTTGTAAACAACGTTTCAAGTATAGAGAGTTTGGAATGACACGTTGAATGTACCAAAGTCTGGAGTATGAACAAGAGGTAGGCGCCCAATGAACATCTCACCAAGGAGGATGTGCTCTGGACTTGGTATCATGTGTGTATCCCGAGGAGTAACTCCACGTTGATATATGTGTACTAGGACCATTTAATAGTAAAACATAACTAAAAGAAGATAGGATATATACTAGAACTTTTAGTTCACATTCCATATAAATAGGGAAGTAATGAAGATAAGAGTTCTTATACTAGAGATGAAACATGTCCACAAGGAACTTAGGTTGGCATTTGCCCCTGTGGAAGTTATGACTAGAGCTTGAGGACGAAGGCAAAGTAAGGTTAGTGGTGTCGAAACCACAACATGTATATGGTACTAGATAACCAAGTAAACAAATATACATCCAGAATATACATGTAAACAAATATACATGTACGTGTTGCCATGAAATAATTTGACATTTCTATGTAGAACAACTAGGGCAGACTGCATCTACATTACATTCAAAAAGTAAAGAAATCTGTTACAAACTTTACATCAGTATTACAAAATAAAAGACATCTTTATTCTGCCAAAAAGTAAAGAAATCTACAAACTTTACATTAGTGTTACAAAATAAAAAACATCTTTATTCTGAAAAACAAGATGCAATTACAAAATTAAATTACATTCATGCACTGTAATGTCAATATATTGAATTGGTTGTGTCCTCTTCTTCATGACATCTCTAATTTTTGGTGAAACCTTCGAGTTATCTAACCAAAACTGAGCAACCATATCCTTCATAGCCTGATCTATCATATTTGTTCTTGGATTTCGACCTGCTAATGCCCACAGATTTGTTCCACCTAGTGACATTCTTTTCCTTCTCTCCACTGCTAGTTTCATATTTCTAGGATGTATTTTCAAAGAACTTAGTCGCTAGTGAAGTCTTCAGTAATTCTCCTTCCTCTCCAACCACCATAGATAGTACGTAATGCTTTGCGGCAAGTCCGTCATTGCTATTTGCATTTTGACGCCTTGGAGGCCATCCTTTAAATTCTTTACCAGACTGTTTTCCAATGATAGCCTCTTGAGGCCTTGAATGATCGGCTCAAATAGGAATTGCAATCTTTTGTCCCGCAATAATCTTCTTGCAAATATACTTTGTTTGTTTTAGAGTCAAATTAGATACCTCATTCATTATGAGATTTTACGTAAGCATTCACCTTTCTTCTAATTGGCTTTGTCACGTATCCACCTCTACAAACCCTCTGTTTCAATTTTCTTTGCACGCTTTAAAAAGAAGCTTTCCAAACTTCATCAACGGGAGGATTGAAATCAACCCGATCTTGACCTCCTCGTGCTTGCATGAGAGTCCAATCCTTCTTCCATAGTTTCTTCTTCAACCGGTGCTTGAAGACGTCGATCCATTCTCGGAAAGGGGATACAACATGTTGCACAAAAAATCGATTATTAACCGATTTGTACTCATTGCTTGAAGGGATTTGTATTATCGCTTGAAGGAAAGGGATTTCAATTTCTTCAAGATACATTTGTTTCTTGAAATGCATTCGATTTAGGAGCAGCTATAATCGATTCGCCAAGTTTTCGTTGAGGTAGAATCCTGAGCCATGTTTGATCGATTGAGGAAAGTTCAAAATGTGCCAAAGTTTTTTTTTTTTTTAAGATATTTAGATTTTATTGATAGAGAAGCTAGTACAAGATTTCGGGAGGATTTGGTATAATTATGGAGAATATTGTACGTCAACCGCCTTTATTAATGATAGGCAACTCCATGTAAAATTCAAAATGTACATTAGAAACACTTTAACCCAGTTCAAATTTTTACATCAATATACAAAAAAATTCAATCATTCTTCATGCTTCTACCCGAATAACCTTTAATAGTTATATTGCATGGTTCTTATGCATGACTTATCATTCTAGTTTGTTACCATATTTAAACACCATGGTTCTTTATGATAGTTTATTTGTTTGGTTAGTAATAGTGTTTTATTGCTATTTTTTAAGTATGTACATTCATTAGTAATGTAGGCCATAAACCACTAATGATTTTGACTCCAATTGTTTGTGAAACTTAAAGTGATATTTTTTATAAAGTTACCTACCTTATTTCATACGAGGCCATAAACCACTAATGATTTCCGTTTTAATTGTTTATGTTATTTAAAGTTGTTTTCTTATGGAGTTACCTACATTATTTCAAATTAACTAACATTGATTCCTGCAATAAGTCGCCTTCATTGACATTGATTTGTAGCGAACAAAACAGGTTAGGATGGGAACCATTGCCATTTCAAGTCATAAATTATGACGAGTTTCTCCATGGCATTACTAGTGTTTTTCTTGTCCATGTAATTGATATTTAATTTATGCCACACATTAAAATATTTATTGTTGTGCATGATTCAACAAGATGCATGTAATTGATATTTAATTATGCCCTAAATTAAAAATATTGATTGATGTGCATGATTCAATTGATAACTGATAAGTAATACTAACCTTTACCATTAATGATTGTCAAGGTAGTGTCCAAAATTTTCTTGTCTTCCTTTACAGTGTCCAGTGTGGGGATTTGAACCCCTTGTCAATATCGGCAAGGCCAAGGCATGGACAATCAAGCTGCATTTGAATTCAAGTTTGATATACTTACAGATTTTTGAAATCTTAAGGTAAGGGACTTTAGGAAAAATCAAAATCCGCATTCTGCTATTAATAAAGAAGAAGATATGGCTGATAATTTGCTTGCTATTAATAAAGAAAGATGATCATTTGAAGAAACTCAGTTGCAGTGGCCATTTTAAGAACTCCATCTACAGCCATCTGCAGAAGATTTGGAAGCAGTGCTTGTATAAAAGGACCAACCCTAGCATACGAGGATAAACCCTTAAAGATATACACCTGATGAAAAAACAGAAATGAGTCTAGTCAGAACACCCAAAAAACCAAAATCCATTTTCTTTTAATGCTGATAGGAAGGAGGATCTAGATAGATTCTCACCATCTTGTACCTAATAAAGTGCTTGAATTTTAGAGTAAGGATAGAAAATAACTCCTTATTGATCCAAGATGATGCCACTTGTTGAAGAAGCTAACTTCTAAGAGCTCTGTTCAATTCCACAATTGGAACAGAAAAAAAGATAATCTACTCATCATATTCTCCCATTTGTGCTAAGACCTGCAGATTCAAACAAAGAACCATCAAAACGAAGAGTGAAGCTTTACAATCGGAAGAACAAGAACAAACATAGAAAACAAAGAACAAGAACATACAGAGAAGCAAAGAAAAGTCGGCTCTGTTCTACGTTTGCAATGATCAGCTTTCATCCCTCAGTTTCCTCCAAACCTAAGAACTCGGGAGCTTTAGTGCAACAAAAAATTTAACAAAACCTAACAAAGAAGAAGCATCATGCCACCGCCGAAGAAAATAAGGATCATCACCATCATAATGGAAAAAGAAGCCCCATCGCCGAAGCAGCGCCATCGCCAGAGAAAGAGAATTGCCATCGCCATGGCTGGAGAAGCGCCAAAATCAGAGAAAAAGAAGAAAAAAATAGCAGAAATGCCACGTGGGCACAAATAACTGACCGCCTTCGTTTTCCCTTCTTTCGTTTTTTCATTGAGTGCTTCTGTTTCTATGTTATTGCCCTGTGCAAATACTGGTTTGAAATGTTTGTTGTTTTTCTTAGTTTTGCTCTTTGAGAATCGAACCCAAACAGGTTCGTAAGGCATGTTGTGTTGCTTAGCTCTTGAAACATCAATTAAGCACATGCGATCAAACAAGTAGTGAGACGAAGTTTTTTGCTGTTACTTATGAATAAGATGGGAGCGCAAGTGAGAATAAACATCCAATATAATGGATAAACTGTCATTGTGATGCATTGCTCTTGAGGACTTATTAGTGCTCTACAACCAATACAGAAGGAAGGAAAAACTTAAAAGCACAGTGGATTCACCAGGAACAACTGTTACAATGAAATCTCAATGCAACATATTAATTATTGCACACCTCGTCCTTGCTTCAATTCAGCACATTGAAACGTGTGGTACTATAGGTTTATATTGTTGTATATTTTGTGAATATACAAGAAAATATTGGAGTATACTAGAATATTAAAACATCCGTGAGTTTTACAAGGGTTATTTCTATGGTGCATGGTATATTCCATAAACTATGCTCAAGAATGATATTGTGCCTACTTGTTAAGAGAATACCCCAACCCTTTTGAATGGTATATTCCATGAATATGCCAACATATGTGAATAGCCCATCCAACACCCCACTTCCTGCCCTCTAATTCAATCTAAATAAATGTTAAGCTTGCCAAAAAGGCAACCCCAACATATTCCTTCATTATAAATCCACAATCCTTAAACCTTGTAATGTCAACCAAACCCTTAGACCTCTAAACTACACCTATACCTCCAAGCTTACAAATATTCCAGAAATAGCTCAGAGAAAATGGATTTTTTGCTCAAATAGCAGAAACATTTTCGTAATCAATCAAATAAGAAAAGAAAATATCTTAGCAACCACTTAGTTAAACACTACAACTTGAAAACTCCAATTGACATTGGACAAATCTCTCTCTCCTCTATCAGTCCCATGGCCAATCGGTCTTTGTAGACGTTAAAAATTCTGGTCTATCTATAAGTGTTAAAAAACAAAACAAATAAGCTTTACTTATGAATACAACTCCAACTTAAATGTATTTGGTGTTCTTGGGAATATTGTATTTTAATGTATAATATTAGTGAACACAACTCTGGCATTGATTGAACACAACATATTATTGCCGTGATAAAAAAGGGGTTATTTCCATTTGGGGCAAGGTATTTTTGTAGTATTCGGAAAGGGTGCTTATGTAATTTGCCCTTGCCACAATAAGGAATTCTAGAACTTAGAGCCTACGTACAAAATATTGGTAAGGCCTATAGACCAATGTTGGTTTGATGTGTATGTCTCATAGTCCACTTGGTCTCTAGTGAGATGCTCGTTCTTCTTCTATTATCGTAAAGGCAGGTTAGAAGAAATTCAGGCCACGGAGCCAACTATGACGCGCCATGTGGCGACATTTAAAGAATGTTGATTAAATTTGTTGAACAGGCACAAAAGTCTCTTCTATATTTTTACTCAATAGTCATGCATTTCACTTGTGATTCTGCTGTATTTACTTGCAATTTTGTTGTTCTTACCCACAATTCTTCTCTTTTTACTCGCTTGAATTTCTTCTAATCTGCCTTTACATTGAATCATTCTTATTCTTATTCTTATTCTTATTCTTATTCTTATTCTTATTCGTTACATTGAATAAAGGGCCTTCTACTTGCCGTTCTTGGCTGTCAAGCATGCCTCCACGCTTCGCACGTCATACGCTGTCTAGCCTAGAATTGAAAGTAGAAGGTCTTTCTCTTATACATAAGTGTAGTATATCTACATGCAATATATGCACATGTTGATGATTAGTGTGAGCAAAATATTGATGTTTCTATAAGGTAAGCACCATCTAGTATCCATTTGATGCGCCCAATTTAACCATTCACTTCAAAGTTATTATGTGCCGATTCCAGATATAGATAGATAATGATAGGAATGGTTAGAACAGATTTTTTATGAAATGGCATTTGAGAAGAAAATTGGATTGAATTTAAAAGAGAATAAAATGTAAGTTAGTATTTAACAATAGAATAGAAATTCTTTTATGTCAAGGGGAACCAAATTCCAATGTGGAACGTGAATTTATTGATACATTCGTGCAAATACATGCCAATACCACACGTAGAGATAAATAACAAAATGTCGAGGTTAAGGGCCACTTTGATTGAACATTAAAAATAAGATGTCATCTTGGAGATCAACTTCTTACTGCCCATTCCACCAAAATTATATAATGAACCTAAATCCTTTTCACAAATCACTTTGCCAACCGACGAATACTATGTTATGTCCTCGAAAAACCTTTAAGATGAGGTTTTTCGTATCCTGGTAGTAATCGGATCACTGATGGATACTAGGTCAGTGCAGTCCTATCACTGTTGGAACTAAAAAAAAATGCCACTCAACATTTGACATGGGTCCCAGGATCGTACGGCTCTGACGCCACTAGGAGACACCCATACATTCCAGGGCAAGCGGATCTGGCGCCATTGGACACCACAGTTGGGTACCAGGATTGTGTGGTCCTGCCACTGCTAGTCACCTACTTTGGGCAACATGACAGTGTGTTTCTATCATCGTTTGGCACCAATGTGGGCGCCAAGATGTATTTTAGGGCAGTGCATTGGACACCAGAACAATTTCTTATTCTAGAAAAAAAGATTCCAAAATCTATAAAATTGTTGTTGTTGATATTTGAATTGAAGCTTTGTTGATACCATGTATGTATGGTCATAGAACCCTCAGGGTTAACATGACAATCATCCTTTTGAATTCGATTCAATTCAATCCAATGTATATTGAATAATAGGGGGATAATAAACTAGCTGTTATCAAACCATTACTAATTCTAAAAAAACTACTATAATATGTATGAAACAATCTGATAAATCACTACTAGTTTTAATAAACCACTATACATGTAAAACCAACATTCATAACCACTTCAAAAACACTATGAGTATGGTTTTCTTCTATCAAAGAAAACCACACATAAAAAACCATATATCTCATGGTTTTTAGATGATCTGCCATTGGTTAAAAATAGTAGTCTAATTGTGGGCTCCTTGTGTATGCAACTGTACAAATTTTTCCAGCTAAAAGTGATCAATCTTTGTCAGATGACACCTAACAACAGTTACTGAATAGCATAAGCCAGCATGCAATTACCATCTACAAATTTGGTCCATATAGTCTGGACTCTATTGAGCTGCAAAGTAATAAATTGTTCTTTGTTATCTATTGCTTGTATCCCCCCCCCCTCCCCAAAATAAGTTCTCAATTTTAGATGTTACGATGTAGGTAAGTCCGGTAGGAGAATGAGCAGATGGGTTGTTGTTGGTAATGGGGAACGGCTGAACAATGAGCCAAGGCTTGACTATGACTTGGTTGAGATACCCGAAGAATATGTTGTAGAAGATGACTTGATTGACAGCATCGTCAGCAAGGAAATAACAGAGGCAAATGTGCACCTATTGTATGACAATGCCATCTTGACTTTAAAGAATGAAGACACGTTGAGAATCAACAATAAGGTCCTTCTAAGGTTGAATGGACAACATACGTATACAGTGTAGACGCCATCATTGCAGAAGGCGAAGATGCTACAAGGGCTTTCCCAATTGAGTTCATCAACCACCTGACCCCTTCTGGCGTGCCACCCCATAAGTTGCACATCAAGGATGGTGTCATCATCATCCTACTCAGAAACATAATCACACTCTTTGATCATAGACTGTAACACTCAGTCTGGCCAAATCTTAAATTTCAAGCTCATTCTGCATCTGTTCTTGCAAAAAGAGAGTTTGATCCTTGAGTGCAGACATATCAGAGAGAGAATTAAGCATCAGAGCACAAAAAAGAATTTATATTATTCGATCTGATAAAAATTACTCTCTGCCAGGGATATTGACTTATTTTTGACCCAGTCAGGACTCAGAAGTGTTTTTTTGAGTGATCTGTGCTATTCTTTTGGCATCTGACTTTTGGTCTACATTCCTAAAGATCTGAAGTGGCTGTGACATTTGAAATCATGATAGCATAAATTGATACCTTCCAATCTCTGTTTCCAGTGGTTTAGACCTGCAAAATGAGTAAAATATAATAAGCTACTGAAGTATAAGTAAGTCAATGTAAGCTAGCAATTACCGTTTTGCAGCGGATGTCCCTGCTCTGGTTTGCACTCTCTTTTTTCCAACTGTTTTGGCATCAGCTTTGACCATAAATTTAGTGGTTGCCTTGGCTGCAATCTCCAAGGCTTCTTCAACATCATCTAACACCTTTGAATCGCCGCAAGTCTCTGAAGACAAGAAAGTGCTTCATTCTAATGTTTTGAAAGCAAGACAAAAAAAGAAACACGTACCTGCCAAAGAACAAGCCTTTTCCTCAACTTGAACTTCAACAAAGAAGCCAGATTTTCAGTCAATGTCGTCACCAACATCTTCGGTAATTTTATCTCAGAAACACGCCAACGTAAGTTTCAAAATACAAAAAAAAAAAAACCCTAAAAGGAGAGAGAATTACTTTCCGGGCTTTCACTAGTTGCTCCAATAATAGCAGCTTCGGCTTCAACAGTGGGGATCTCTTTTGGAAAACAACATCTGGCCGCAAAATATTGAACATTAGTGAACTCTAACTACAACAGATGCAATCTTAATGTAATCAAATGTAATCACCCTACCTTCCACATACCCCTCTCCTCCAAGTCCCGCGATTGATTGCTTATGAGTTGTTGCAATTCTCAAAGGTGATGTAGATGTGGATGGACTTCCAACATCGATAGCAGCAAATCTTTTGTGCGGGTTCAAGAATTGGGATGTCTCGAGAATGGTAAATGCAACCCTTCCCAATAACACTCTTCTTTTCACCTACAACATGAAATTTTGCTATATTCAGAACTTAAGCATAGTGCACGAAACATGAATTGTTTAGTTTACCTGCAGTTTTACTTCTTCCTTTCTTGATACTACCCATGTCTGCATTGACACAATTGGGTGTCAATAAGAAATGTAAACAGAGTAGATAGAAGCAAAATCTGAAGAAAAAACAATCAGATGCAAATCAAAACAGAACAAATATTAATTACATGCAAGTAGGTTTTTACTACAGGCAAACTTTCTGCTGATAATGTAACGACAAAATAGAAGTACATTAGTGTACATAGCTATCACAATGTAAAGGAAAACCAAATACTAAATTCAAATGCATTTCAGAACAAAATATTTTATCAATACACCCTATCAAATACATCATTCAGCATTGAATGTAAAGGAAAGTCAAATACCAAATTCATATGCATTTCTGATCACATGTAAATGCAAAGTACAGTCAATGCAATACACCCTATTAATACACCCTGTAAAGGAATTCCAGAAAAGCACTTCATGGCACATGTAAATGTAAAGTACAGAAGCAAATACATTTCCTCTTTACAGTAAAGACAAAACCATGCCAAATCAAATGTTAATACAATTATGTACATGATGGAAACTAACTACATCTAAGTACACTCAAACTAATTATGTAATCAAAATAGAAATAGATGTACCTTGGGAAGGGATTCCCAAAAAAGTCAGCAGTCCTCTGACCATGAACAATCATGTACACATGTATTCGCCGTTGAAACCCTCAATACAAGACAAAATAGACAATATGTATGACCACAAAGTGGAGATATTACCATGGTCGAAGTCAAGGCAATCATTGCATTCTTTGCAAGTATTGCTTATATGTGAGAATGAAGCGCTCGCCTTCTTTGTTAGCAGTATGGGAGCGGGCAGCAGCCTATCGGGTCCGATCTTTCCAAATGCTTAGTCATCTCCTTTATTCTATTCTCACACGGTTGGAATTAACTTCCAAATCCTTGCTGATTTTTTCAATGGTAGCTTCTAATTCTTGCAAATCAGCCTTTAAACAATCAATGGGAATCATTAGAGCATCTAAGTCAACAATATAACTTGATTTCTCCTCCTCTAAATGGGATGCCAAAGCCATTTGCACATCAGTTGGCTTCCCGCTTGCTTTTAAAACTCGCCATAATCTTTGAGCTCGCTCACATATTTTTGCATCTTTACTCTGCACAAGTCTTGTCAAGAAGCTCTTATCACTCTCATGCTTCAACAGTTCAATTTCCATTGTTTGTATTTCATCAAGCATGGAGGCAGAATCTAATGCTCTTGTTTCCCTCCACCTTTTCATCATTTCCAACTGCTGCCCCAATTCTACCTGAGGCATACATTTAATAGCTTTAACATTGGAAGACTTTTTGTTGCTAAGCACTAAATGTCGGTCATTTCTTTTGAGAGCCTTTTTTTTTTTTTTTTTTTTTTTTTTTTTTTTTTTGAAGGCAAGGTGGTTTTCTATTAATATAAAAGATGTTACAACATTTGATCTTCCAAAATCAGATAGGAAGAATAAGCACAATAAAGCCCTGTTGGCCAGATAAATGATATGCTCAAACAGCTTCCCTACATCAATAACTGATGAGAAAGTACAAGTAACAGAATAATAAACCTTTTCCTTGAAAGCTTATGCCACCATTTTTGAGCCTGTAAGCAAAGGATAACAAAAAAACGCGCTGAAGTATAACAGTCCTCCAACGTCCCTCAAGCTTATTAGTACTTGAGAGCCTTTTGAATGAAGACTTGCACTTGCTTTCACCTCATCCCAATCAATGCTTACTCCTTTGTAATGAAGTGCATATGCTCGGGCAAAATACAATGGAATGTGATGATTTGCAATGTCCCTCCTACAAAAAACGTGCTCATACACAAGAAAAAAAAATCTGCCATCCAACCAGCTTAATCCTCGACTCTTGATAACCCCTAACAAATAGGGGCTTGAAACTCCAAACATCCCGCACTATTTGCACTAGCCCCAGAAACATGCTATCAAAATTGTTGCTCCTAAGTCGCTGCCATGCTTACCTTTGTCAAACTTCGAGGCAAGAAGACCTTCCAATCTAAGAAGACCCACTCTTGAGTTTTCTAAGGCAGTTCTAGTGGGAGACCTTGGCATGGGCTTTACCGGGGTTTGTTGTGAGGAGATTTCCTTGGAGATGTCTTTGTTCCAAGCTGCTGCCGTCATGATCTCTTCTCTGGTGCTTCAGCTCTCTGAAAATGCAAGCTTTTGACTATGGAGGTCCTGATCTTGGCTATGGAGGTTCGAATATGGATGTCAAGCTTTCGGCTATGGAGGTTCGAATATGGATGTCAAGCTTTCGGCTATGGAGGTTCGAAAGGGGAGGAAGGTTGAAACAGAGCGCGGGAGGAGAGTTCAAAATTATTTGCCCTATTAATGATTCATTCCAAGAATAATAATTTCTGGGGGGGAGGGATTTCCTTACATTTTGAATTTGTAAATGTAAAATACGGGCACTTTTTTTGCCCACCCTTTCATGCTTCTACCCATTCAACACATTAACCCACTTAGTGACATTTCTTTTTTTATAGTAGTTTCATGTAAAAACTGTTGCGAAAAACTGATAGTGACTGTTTTTTGGGTGCCTTGTGATATAGCCTGTAATTACTTGCAAAACCATTTTTGGCCCATACTTGACTTCATACAGTTGAATCATCTCTAGAACATGTTGATGCACATGTAAAGTTACTATGAATCCACTGGCCTGAAGTATTTTGGCTGCATATGATGTTCGAAAAATTGTAATGGGTATCCTTACAAACAGGATTATTGGCAAGCCTGAAATTTCATATTTAATTGTCAGCACCCTGTCCGATACCAAAAGAGATTTATGCTAGACATTTGAATGTAAGTGAGATCTGTGTTATTTCCTGGTCCAATCACAGACGTAATCTAGTTGTTTTCAAGATTCACTTTAAAAGCACAGTTTCATTATATATGGACTTCCTCTGAGTCCATATGCCTCTAAAATGATGGCTAATTTTTAGAATATTGCATTTTTTTTAATTATAACGATGAAATATTTTGAGAATCGTGCAGGTAGGTGAGCAGGCAGGCATTGTGTCAATTGGGACATGAAAGGAAAATCCAAGGCGGTGTTCTGAAAAAGCGCCCTCATAACCGAAGGTGTTGCTACCTAAGGCGATGTTGTGCAAATCTGGTTCTCCTAGATGATCTCAAGACACTCAAAATGGCGCCCAACTTCAAGGAACGTCTTCACTGAATAGATACGTGGATAACAATTAAGTCTCAAGGGTAGAAGCATAAAAGGGTGATTGAATTTTTTTGTATATTAATGTAAAAAATTGAACTGGATTAAAGTATTTGTAATGTACATTTTGAATTTTACATGGAGTTGCCTATCATTAATAAAGGTGGTTGACGTCCAATATTCTCCATAATTATACCAAATTCTCCCGAAATCTTGGCGCACATTTTGAACTTTCCTCAATCGATCAAACACGTACCTTACATTTTGAATTTGTACACTAGACTTAAATTCCTTACATTTTGAATCTGTAAATGTAAAATACTGGCACTTTTTTTGCCCACCCTTTCATGCTTCTACCCTCAAGTGTTAGGTTGCATTTCAGTCGATTGAGCTTCTCCATGTTCTTCACGAAGGAGTTGAGTAGCCTCTTTTATGTAGGTTCCATGTAACCTCTTTTATAACTTCCATCCTTTCTTTGAATTTTTTGTGGAGCGTAAGTGAGGCAGAACCCTCCTCCTCTAGCTCACATGGAGGTGACTTCTGAACATTTCAAATACTTCAAAGATCTAGCTCACATGGAGGTGACTTCTAAACATTTCAAATACTTAAAAGAGAAGTAACATGACCTAATATTATACATAATGTTTGAAAACTTATGCCATTAAAATTTTGTGTGGCTGATAACGGGTCATCGACCCTTTACACAGAAAACGTATCAGAGCCAAAGAGCCAAGAACGGCTTACCGGATCTGAGGGCAAAGGCGGATTCGATCATATTACACGCCGAATCTATCTATTACTAGCCGATTCTATCTCAGCACTGTGGTCTATGAGAATCCTGCACTATGGTTTATGAGAATCCGGAAGAATACGGCACTTAGAATCCTGTAAATCCCAACTAGGCATCCAGGCAAAATCCAGGCATGAGAATCTTTTGCAAATATGAGGCTGCCTGGTTATCTCTCCAAATCTAGATCCTCAGTAAACTCGCTGATATAGTGGGTCTGGCAGGCATCGATCTCAGGCGATAGCAGCAGCCATGGTCACATAAGTTAGTAAAGCTCTGGGTTTTCTAGCCGATAGCTTTAAACGGATTCTGTAGAAGCAGTAGATTTGACTGCAACGATTCTAGTTCATAGCAGAAGCTTGGTTGCAGTGAGCAGAAGATTTAGCAGAAGATTTAGCTAGACGTTGAAGCTTAGTTGTGGAGCAGAACGTGAAATTTGACTGGGCAATCATCCGATCCAAGTCTAGCTATATAAGTGAATAGATAAGCCAAAGAACTCTGCCTAACTAATTGGAAGTTAAAATTGGGCGACCGCCCAATTTAGCTTGCATAAATTCAAATATAAGCTCTGTTTCACAACCAATTTTAGCCTCAACAAATACAAAGTTTAAAGTTTAAGCTCTGTTTGATCATACTGGAAGAAGCTCACACACAACCGACTTGAGAGTTTAAATTCGGCAATCGCCCAATTTAGCCTCAACAAATTCAAAACATAAGCTCTATTTCATCATATTGGAAGACTTACTGAGCAGATTGAAGACATCTAACAAAGCCCATGCAGTTTAAATTGGGTGATCGCCCAATTTAAGCCAGAAAAATCCAACTCTTACATCAGAAGCAAACAAAAATCCAACTCTTACATAAAAGCAAGGCTACAGGGGAATCGAACCTCCAAGGCATGAGGCCCTGCTCCAGCCAAGCCCCATTCATAAATAAATAACTTAGAAACAATCAAAACATGCAAGAACAGAATGTAAACTAAGAAGAAACAACAGGCAACAAGCATCCAGAATAGGGTAATGTGTAACATCTCAACTCCTGGATGTCCTTAAATCTGCAGGCAATAGATTGAGTCTGCAGGAGAAAGGCTCCGCTGCCAATCTTGCTATTCGATTGCAGAATGCCAGGTTTGCTGTTTTAGTTTTATAGCCCATTTAACCACAAAAAGGCCTAAAAAACCATTTGCCAATCTTATGAGAGAAGAAACAAATAGAAATAGAAAGAAGAGAACCTGTGAACTTCCTCCTCTGCCGTTTAAGAACAAGCTGGTCTTAGAATAGGAGGCGTTCGTCGGAGAGATAAGCGTCCCGTCATCGCCCATAAGGTAAATGGCCGTGAAAAGAAGAAAAAAAGGGGGCGGGCAACGAATAATAAATGGACACGTTACATACACCTCTTTCAAATTTAAAATTTAAATGTAGACGTGACATGACTTTAATATTTCACGTCCGCTGACACGTGTGTCAATTTTTAAAATTCAAAATTTGTCCCTCTTTCAAGTTCCCCCTTTTCCACATCCGCCAATTTTTAAAATTCAAAATTTGTCCCACTTTCAAGTTCTCCTTTTTTCACAATCTAAAGGTTCTCAAGCTCCCTCAACGTTCTGGGGCGCAGAGGAGCATCTGATCACTCTGGATCTAGCCGATATTATACAAGTAAGTCTATTTGGACGTTACGATAATGGTACATTTGTATATCATTGCAAGAATGTTCATTATAGAAGTGTTGCGGCATGCATTGCTACATTGGTGATGAGGTGTTGAGACACACCTCAAGCTTCAAAGTGAGGTAGGAGCTTTTATTGTTGAAATCCCAAGGCTGGAATGGTTTGAGTTAATATGTGCTAACGATGTTGTCATCAGTAAACTATTATGCTACTAGCTTGGCTCAAATATGATGGTTGTAAGTGAACAATATGGCTCAGCATGCTGCAGGCAACCATTTTGGTAGTTCAAATTTGTGCAGGGAGTTTGTAGGGGTCCAATATCGTGCAGGGCAGGCGCCCAATTTGGTGAGCCCAAACAGAGTGGGTGCTCAATTGGGTCTACCCAAATTGGGCAGGCGCCCAATTTAAGGGCCTGTCAAAAAAAAAAAAAAAAAAAATTGCCCTTAAATTGGGCGCCCGCCCAATTTGGGCCGACCAAATTGACCACCCCCGCTACTTGGGGCAATTTGAGGGGCATTTTCTTTTTTGGCCCTTATATATCCATTTTTGATATATCTTTTGCTTTTTTGCAGATATGACGTATGCGGAGATGGATGCCTAATTTTAAAAGGATTTCTCGCAAGGGCAATTCACAACCGCCTAAATTAGTCCCACCTGGCTCAATAGTGTTGAAAAGGTGTTTGAAGTCAGTGTTACAGCCTATGACCAGTTTCTAAGATTGAACATTGGGTTCCATCTGCCTAGCAATCTCAACTTTCATTCTTGGACTATTTCATTATATATGGACTACTACAATGCCAAAGCTATATGTGCCATCCAAGACCTCTGGTCCTAGACTGCATCGCGGGCACACTTTCATTGAAGTTGGCACTATCTATTGTTGGTATACCAGCGGGCTCGCTATAAGAATATGAATGTCCATATTTGGAGAGCCATATATGAAGGTCTTACTATGATATTTATTTTGCAACTGGACGATTCATTCCTACAAAACAGAAATAGGTATGTGATTTCGTATCTTTATATCTTTCAATAAACATGTGCGCATTTCTAATGATGATGAGAGGTTGATCGAGCACATTGGGCCTCTAGTTTCCGAGTTTAAGAATGGCCCGTCATGTACAACAAAGCATCAAGCCATCACCGCGAGGAACATTGGTCTATGGAAGGATAGACATATACCAAGATTCAATCCATTCAATGATTATGTTAACTGTTGGAAGAAAAGATGGAGGCCAATAACTGCTAGTGATCGCATTGAATTGGAGACAATTGACTTTGCTTGGGCTCCATCGAACAGGAAGAAGCTCCCCAACACTATCAAGATTCCAGTGCTTGTTGCTGAAGCATATGCAGCCCTCGCTGATGATGCTTGTTAGGGTATCAAAAATTGTTATTGAAGTATGAATCCAAAAAATGGTCCACAAATTCAGGTTTTGTACAAAAATAATGAAATTGTGCATTTTAGAAAGTAATTTTTCTGAATTTGAAAGATTTAATAGTCTGTTAATGTAAAGACTTCTGAGGCAAAAAATCCAGGGTGTACACCTGATACAGAAGATAATGGCCCTACAAATAATCCACTCCTCTCTCAACCAACTTATCAACAGCAACCGGTGATCCAAACATCACCACAAAATAATTGTTTTGGTTATCCAGAATCTTTAAAAATTCATGCTGAGGCAATCCTAGTTTTTGAAGGTGCTGATTCAACAAGTATCCCATCCGTTTTGGATCTAAGAACTGACCAATAAAATGGCATACGATTGCATGAGAGACCAGATTATGAAGGCTTTGCAAGTGAGCACTATGATCACTCTCCACCATTGAGACACCAGCTTGAGTAAAAGCATCAGAGAGCAAACCAGCATATGAAGGCAGCGATAGCGGCAGGCCAGCAGCAGATCCCTATAGCCAGACTGAAGCATCGATTCAGTAGTCCAGACATCGGCTAAAGCAAGGATCCAGTCCAGATTTGAAGGGCCATGGTCCGATTCTTAATATTTGTGAGCCAGTACAGGGAACCTGAGTATGGGGAGGTCACCAACATCGCAACCACAAATCTGCCACAGCTTCAATTAATTCGACCAGCTCATCAAGGTTACAACCACAGCTTCAGTTAATCCGACCACCTCATCAAAGGTTCTCTTTCCTTCATCTTCTCTGATTCACGTTGATCTGCTTAGTTTATCCGGTCGTTTGCTCTCATCTAGTTTCCTGCTTGTTCATCCATTTGCCTCCTCCTCGCATAGAAGCAGAGCTTCATTAAAGTTGGAAATTTCGTGATTCCATTTTCGCTCAAAATGAAATTGTTCGTTGTTTTTTCACACATTCAGCAATCAAATCTACGCTATTTACTTAAAAATGCACAAGGATTAGCCTGAAAACCGCTCTATTTGACACGAAATGGGGCGGAAATCGACGGGCGAAACAACCTGGTTGCGCCATTTGAATAAAAATTGTGGGAAAAAAGCAATAAAGTCGCTGCATTTGAAGTGAATCATAAGGACAATACACGGAAAAAAGCAAACAAATAGCGCGGTCGCGCAGTCTGTTTGCAATATATTCATATTGCAAATGGCGCTGCTGCGCTATTTGCTTTACAATTAAGATATACAAAAGGGGCAAATACATTAAGATCGTATGTGTCATCAGTATTCAAAAGATTAATCAGTACAGTAATCATCAATACCACAGAGGTAAATCTTATATACAAGTAATTTATGCAAATCAGTTTTCAATACTCACCAAAAACATTATCATCTGCGTTATCAATATCATCCGGGTTAATCTTACTTCGGTCAATCTACGAATCTGTGTCTTGTACCACTTTTTCCCCGGATCCTGTGGGTCTCCCCCGCACCGACCTGCCCCTCTCCTCCACCACCATGTGATGTCTCTCCTCCACCACCATGTGATGTCTCTCCTGGAGTAGGCCCAGTCAGTATCAAAACTTGACGAGAGGCCATGGCTGCTGGATCAAGCAAGGGATTAATGACGTTGTCAATTCTTCCAAGAATCCCTAGCATACATTGGATCTTTTTTCCATCATGCTCATAGGCCACACTACTCCTTTTTAACCGCAATGATGCCCAGTAAAAGCCCCACCGAAAAAAAGTCCGAACAAAGTTACCGGGGGGAGCTTATCGACAAGGTATCTTTGTTGTAGCGTGACCAACCTGCTTGTGAACCAAGTATTCCCCTTCCATACCTTGCCAACCGTATTTGAACCCGTCCCCTCGAGGGCTTGTTAGCCGATTCTCCGCTCGCACCAACCGCATCTTTATGGGTCTTAGGAACTTCGGTGCTTTTCTGATGTTCACCATAAAACACGAGATCCGTGTGTTCATCAGTTGCTTGGGCTGAGATCCTGGTGGCTAGAACCACACCGTTGGCTCTTTTATGCCACCATCCGGTGCCCACCCACTTTCCTCTTCATACATGCCTAAGTAAACTCTAGATCACGATTCTAGTCTCTCCGGCGATCGCGAAGAGACTTCGTATGTTCCGGCCCTAGCAAAACATATTATCAAGTATGTCTCAACATCTGTCATCTTAGAAGCATCAAAGAATTTGGCGAGTGGCGGATCCCAAATCGGAGTAATTTGCCTCGCATCCAAACGTATCATGCCGGGCGGACAACACGACGGATCCCGGACAATCCCACCACTAGAAACGACTCCACATAAAATCTTTTGAAGTCGCCTCGGCCTCGGGCTTTAGAATCTTCTGGATGGATTCTGCCTAATGAGAAGGGCACATTACCATGGACGCCCTCTTTCCGATTCCGCCTGAGACCCACTTATTATGCACCACACCCCACGAAAGGAGGGTTGAGTCTGGGAATCCGTCGGAGACCTTTCTCAAGTCCTCAACTTTCTGTACTTGATTCCAAGTTCATCATGGACGTAGTTGAGAATCTCCTTCTTCATGTATGCAAGAATCCTCAAGTTCTGGGCTCTTGTCTTGAAAAAATTATCACCCTTGTAATCCGATGTGACCTTAACATAAATGTCCCCTCTGATGGCTTCCTGGAGGACAGTTCTGCAATCTTCGTAATCCAGGCCTCTCATGCATCTGAGGTAGTTCTCGCTAAAATAGTTCTTTTCCTTTGCCCAGTTGACTGCTATTTGTTGGCCCTTGTTATCTTTCAGCTCCCCCTTCTTCCATTTATTCCACATTTGGCGGAAAAGAGCGTAAATGTCGTCTGGCATGAAAACGAACCTGTTGACATCCTTGGTATGCTTTCCCCTGAGAATCTTGTCAACCATTTCAAGGTAATGCTGAAAGGCAAACCAAATATGTTAGATCTTGAATGCAAAGAAAGCGTTGTCAAATGGCGCCACAAGCCCATTTGGCATCAAATGGCGCCGCTTGATGCCAAATGGCGCAGCGGCGCCATTTGACGCCAAATGGCGCAGCGCCATTTGCTTCATATGATGGCACATACCTTGTATTCGTCGCTTTTTGATTGGCCTTTTCCTGCTGGTGCTAGTTTGCCGCACTCCTGGTATTGCCTACGCAGGTGGTGTATCTGATCTGCGAGGGTTCGCTAAATATCGTCACGCTACGATGTCATTGACATCCACACTGAGCTGAAGAAGGTCCAAGTCACTCAGTGCTCCAGAAAGAACTCTGCAGAATCTATAAGTGTAAATCTTTCTGAGTTCAATTCTAGCATCTTTTGTCCCCAACTTCTGACACACGAGCTGAGCGGCTGAGATAGAATGGTTGCCATTGATGATGTAGAACCTCATACCAGCCCGTCGATTCTTGTGACCATGGTACTAGCTGCTTTGTGTATCCGGATCAAAGGGCACCACATCCGCCCGGCGTGAAGACCGGATGGGGATCTTGAAAAAATGACTTGCACAGTTTCCTAACATGTTCAGGATTTACAACTCGTGCTGTCATGTTAGGAGGTGCCTCTTCCATATCCCAGATGGATATTTTTCTGATATATGTCACACCTAGAGGAAACATGTGACCGTGCTGCTGTATTTTTTTTAGTGTTTCTTCTGCCAACTCCTCCTCGGCATCACGGTCCATCTTCAACTCCGAGGGCACCTCGAGACTTTCCATTTTCCTCCGCTTTCTCGACCCTCATCTCCTTCTTTGTTTCCCTCCTCTTTTTCTCGGAATGCTTTTCGGGCCGATCGATGCCTTTTTACCTCTCAAATGTGGGAGGATTTAGTATCACTAATGGTTCTCTCTGAGTCCCGCTTTATCCGGGGACTTGATAGGAGAACCGATAGGTGTCCCGATAGGAGGAGACTTGGGAGCCGACTTGGGAGGAGACTTGGGATTTTCCTCGCCTTTCTTTTTGATTCTCTTCCTCATGCTCATTCCCTTCTATTTGACTGTTCCTTTCTTTGCCTTGGCTGCCTAAGGTTTGGCTTTCTTCCCATCCTTCTTTGTAATCTCCTCGTAGAAGCCGTGTCTCGGCCCATTAGAGCAGGCATATTACAAGAGGTCTTGGCTCTGACAATATGTGACACTGAGTTCTTTAATGCGTCCATGGCTGAACGCAGAATGCCAAATCCTCTAAGTAGCTCGACCGTGCCATTAATAGCAGCTGCCTCTCTGCTTTCATATGAAGGCAACGGCCAGCCTTTTCTTTTTGGCGATAGTTCGTCCTTGATCTTTGATTCCATCATCCAGGATCGTTAACCGCCACCCATGCAAAGATGATCAATGGTGCAATTCACGGGATCCTCCACTGTGCAACCAAGGAAGTCTAATCTTCCCTGCTTTTTCACCTCCCGCATGTTGACAATGATGCCAAGCTGCATCACAACATCCTGTTCACCACTTCTCGACTTGGTGAGGAGGCAAAGTTCTCTCCTCTTGTCCCCCTTTGTGGGGTCGACCCCTTCCTCCAAGGGAATTGCCCTGACAATCTCCATGCACCATGGCCTTCCAGCCATGACCACGGTCTTCTCTGTCACGACGTTTTGGGCCTTGGACAAGCTTCACAAGAAAACAACTAATCAACATTCAAATCATGAAACCCAAACCCAACCCACTACGCCATTTGCATGGAAATGGCGCAGTGGCGCCATTTGCATGGAAATGGCGCAGTGGCGCTCTTTCCATGCAAATGGCTTCACTGCTTACATTTACATGCAATGGCTTATACATCATTTTTGCATGGAAAGAGCTAACTATTATTTTGCAAATGGCCCGCCCTGCGCTATTCTCGGTGGCAAATGGAATCCCTCATTGCCCAACAATCCAGTGTACATCTTCCTATTCGCCAAGGAAGACATTCTTCGACACGCTGAAGTCGATAATAAGGCCTGTAGATTTCTAGATTGTTGGCAAAGCTGAGGGAGAGGCGACTTCGCCCGTGAGAAATGACGCAAAGGGCCATTTGCATTATACTACATCTGCTCTAAACAAACTACAAAACTAACATATCCTTAAAGAAATGGCGCTGTCCGCGCCATTTCTTTCAGACGGGACCACAGGAACTCACTATCCTAGACACTTGGATACATGAAACAGCGCGGTCGCACTATTTATATACCCATGACCCGAAAACAGCCTAAAAACAGTACGAACTAACCTGAACCCGAGGCCATCGTATATGCGATCAGACAAGGAACGTCTGGGGGATCGAAAATTTACTCCACCTTCTTTCCTGGAGCTCCCATCAACAAAAAGGCCACCGGCTAGAGAGAGAAACACAAAGGCGCTTAGAGAGAGAAAGCTAAGGCGCTTAGAGAGAGAAGGCGTATGCGTCTTTGGCCGGAGGAGAAGGCGGATGAAATGAAATGAGAGAAATGAAATGAAGAGAGAAAATAAACCCGTCGAAATTAATGGCGCCAAAAACTTCGTCCCTCGCCTGAATTTCTTTTGCATCCCTCGGTGTCCGGCCCGTCAATATCCGTCACTTGAATTTTAAATTTTGAATTTGAATTTCCCGCCCGTCCGCCAATTGAATTCTAAAATTTGAATTCCCCGCCCGTCCACTAGAATTTTAAAATTTGAATTCCCCGCCACTTTTCGCATATATTGTGTCATCCACCGTCTCGGCCGCTTTTATAAAATATCTTTGGTAATACGGATATGGTAAGCGGCTTTCGTCCTCGTATTCGCAGGTTGCGATTTTACGCTCCCCGTCCTCGCTTCAACATCCGCAGGTACTTGCGCCTTAGAGGACTTGGCCGTCAAGTCAGACGTCTATTCCGCCTTAGGCATTGGTTCAGCAGGCGCTTCTTTGGGCGCTACCTTCAGTTGTAGGTGCTTTAGTTGGTTGCAGGCGCTTCACTTGGTTAGCAGGCGCTTCTTCATTTCATAGCATGCGCTTCTTCATTTCATAGCAGGCGCTTCTTCATTTGATAGCAGGCGCTTCACTTGGTTAGCAGGCGCTTCTTCATTCCATAGCAGGAGCTTCCTCTATTTTGAAGGCGCTTACTTGATTCAAGGCTCTTCCCTTCTTTCAATGGCAGATTCTCGATCTACAATGACCCCAAGGTTAGTGACTGTTCTGTTTTAGTTTAACTGTCAGCAATTTCTCCTATAAGTGCAGAATAATGTTTCTACTCAGTAGTAATGTAGTAACCCGTGTAACAATCCGGGGAAATAATCGTGAGTCCGTAGTAATCTGTAATGATCTGTAATAATCTTGTGCTCTGCAGTAATCTCTACTAATGTGTAATCTGTAATCTTTAGTAATCTGTAGTAGCCTGTAGTTATATGTAGTAATCTGTAGTAATCTGTAATGTGTAATCTGCTTTCATAAGTTTTCCTGTTTTGTTTCCTAAGGAAGCCAAATGGCGCTGGTGCGCCATTCGCCTCAAAATAGCGCAGCCGCGCCATTTGCCTCCAAATAGCGCAACCGCGCCATTAAGACAAATGGCGCGGCTGCGCTATTTGAACAAATGGCGCACTCGCGCCATTTGTCTGTTTTGTCAATTCGGCTTATTCCCGCGGGGTTTCTAACAATGTGTGCATGTCATTGTATGCTTGCAGGAAAAGGACCTTGCAGAACTTCCTCTGTGGTGACATGGTTGTTGCCAGGGGGCATGAACTGCATAGAGGGCACCTACATGGAAAGAACATTGACTACTTTAAGAACGTCGTCGTGGAGGTTACTGAAGCCATAATTCCATCCCATGTGCTTCCCATTCCATGTGCAGGCGCGGATAATGTTGCTGAAGCCGTAGGCACATTTATCGAATGGCCTAGAAAGGACGTGAGAATCTGTCCAGATGCTTCACCTGTATCATCATCTGATACGGAAACCCCCAACCTGCCTAGTAGTTCCTCTACATCGTCATCACCCACCTCTCCTTCATCTCAGCCAATGAGCAACACGGAGAACTTGGTGAACTTATGCAGTGACAATGTTGTTGTTGGCAAAGGTCATTGGCTGAATAGAAGTAGCATCCATGGGAAGGATGTGGATGCACAGAACGTGGTTGTGCAAGTCACCGAGGTTGTGGTGCCAACTCACGTGCTTCCGATTGCATGTGCGGGTGCAGATAATATTGCAGAGGCTGTGGGCACATTCATCGAATGGCCTCGAAGCGATATACGTTTTCATGGCATTGATGCAGCCCATGATGATACACCAAGATCAGACATGGGGACACCTACCTCATACAACTCATACATAGAATATGTGGAGGCAGTATCAGATGCAGATGAAGAGATTGATCCATCAGTGGATTTAGCTACTCGGTTTGCTCGCAGAATACCATCAGATGATGATGAGCCACCACCTAGTTACTCAAGAACAGAACTCTTGGAAATGCAGTGCCACATTCTCCATTCTTGTACTAGAACTAAATATGCAGAAGCTATAATTTTATTCGGTGATCCACAGATCTTTGTTGATGATGAATTCTTAGGAGACACAAAGGTTGGCCTTTGTGTTGGAAAGGTGCTTCTGAACTAATGAAAGAGGATCTGAGATGTCATGCTTGTGCAGAAAGGCCAAGTGAGAATGCACTTGTTCGGTGGGAAAATAGCGATGTGATCTTTTCTTTGGATGGAAGGACTGTCTCACAACATCTGCAAGCTCGAGAAGCTAAAGAAAATGAGGATATAGAGCTAGAATCATTTGAGGACAACATTCAGGCTCAATTCAAACGAAAGAGGAAGTATACTTACACATAGGATTCCAAGAGAGCCCAAGGGAAAAAGCAAAGAGGAAAGGCTATGCTCCACAACTTCAATCAATAAGTTCATGAAGTCAAGCTGCTGCAAAAATACTTGCAACAAGAAACTTACCAAGCATCAAGTACGTGAATTAAGAAAAGAATTTTTATCCCAACCATACAATGCAAGGGTTACCTTTTTTTTGACGTGCTGAGTGTGACTTACATAGGAGAAGGAGAGGACAGGATAGTGCTCAAGGGGATGGAATTGCAATGCATTTGGGTGGCGATAGCTTTAGGTATCAGTCAGTCAACATTTTACAATTGGAGAAAGAGATATGAAGCAGGTGCAAAGGTAGCTGAACATGGTAATACTGGCTCTAAGAAGCCCAGATCCACTACACTGGCCACCGAATGTGTGCTAGACAGATTCATTCAGGAGAATGCTGAAAGTATTCCCCATAGGAGCAAAAGAGGTAGAGATGATGTAAGAGAAAATGTACGCAAGCTTCCTTCCATTCTTAATAAGAAGCTTACAGGGAACAACCGTGAGCCTTGAACTCTTTTATAGTATATGGAAAGGAATTTCCAGATGTTAGCATTGCAAAAAATACGACCTTCTCTAAATGCAACATCTGCGTGGTAATTAAGCAAAAGCTAGAAAAAACAAAAGATACAAGAGAGAGATCGAAATCTTGCAATTCAACGTCGGGCTCATATGCTAGAGCAACGTTCTTGCAGAAGTCAATATTGGCATTGGAGAGCATTGTCACAACGGGTCTCCAGAAAATCATCTATGTATAATACATGATAAGATGGATCAGGTTAAGACTTTAGTGCCTAGAAGTCATCATCTAGCAAAATCAGTATGGAGAGATGATCGCTTGAGGAGCTTGAGTTTGTGAGAGCTCGACTCATGGGCATGGTGGTCGTGCCTATGGTCATTTCTCACTTGATTTATGGAAAGATGATTCAAACTTCCACATTGGTTCACTTTCTAGGATATTGCATAACTTGGAATTGGTACAAGAGGACAAGATAGGTGACTTATGTGGAAGTAAGCCCCAACAGATTGCAAATGGATGCAAGCGATCAAGGATACCAATCCTTTGAAGAACAAACTTGCTTCTATGGCGTAAGTATTGCCAAATGCTTCAACTACAACGAATCCCCGAGGTGTTCAACCCTCTCCCCAAATCTCTATTTGCAACTTGATAATGCATCGGGGCAAAACAAAATAGGTATGTCTTTTCATACTTATCTTATTTGACTTGGCTTAAGGTCTTTGATGAGATCCAAGTGGGCTTTATGATGGTCGGCCACACCCATGATGATATTGATGCTTTATTTGGAAATTTTTCAACCTTGATGAGTTCATCGGATGCTTTGACACTACCAGAGCTACTTTACTTGTTCAAATAAGTGCAATGCAAAATCTCCAATTCCATACTTTATTGATGAAGTTCCAAATTGGAAGGCTTTTGTGAAGGGATTCATCCATGATAAGGGCCAACGCCTGGTTGGGCATACTAAGCCATTGCTCTTCAAATTTAAGATGGCAGGAGATTGGCCTGTTATGCAATACAAAATGCGTCCTACACATAAAGAGTGGCTTCCAGCAGATTCTCCAGGAGTTAGAATGTGGAAAGAGGATGAACATGGTCAGCCAATGCTACCAAGTGGTGTGCCACAAAATATTCCTCCTAGACCAACATTGAAGGATCTTCCAGGGTTGAAGGATAGCATCAACAAATACATCTCCCTATGGAAGGACATATGTAAGAATCAAGAAAGTAGCTTGTTTGCAAGGCAATACACACGGCAAGTGTTCAAGATTGGAGCCGACTTCTTATCTCTTTGGAGGATGTTGCTCCAGGACGTCCTCAAAATGATGTATTTTGGCCACAAACAAGACAAGCTCCTCTAGAACAAACATCATTTGTTCCAGAGGTCGATGTATCTCCCTTGGTCACACGACCTTTACCATCTTATTGTGGCCCGTCAGATGGCCGTCCAGTGTTGCCTCTTGAAGAGTTTGATCCTCACGTACATGTGACAAAGGGTATGTTTGTTCTAGTCGAATCGAGATGATAACACCTTGCCACTTGGTTAGGATATGCAGGAGGAGAATCTTTGTTCTTGATCCGGAATGTACATATTTTGGCCATATTTTTTGTATCGTGGTGGAAGCCTACTGGAGGGGACTACAAAGACTGCTTGACTAAGCGTTGGCGGTCTAATCCTTCCGATCCTTCAAGGTACGAAAATTTAGATGCTATTCATTATGCTTGGGATGCCAATGGCAAGAGGCCAAAAAAAATTCCAAATTCAAATATATTGTAGACATGTGGAAAGACATAGCACATTGTTCATCTTAATACATGAGATCTTGTACTTGTAATACATATCTTTCATCTTAATACATAAGATCTTGTACATTACTATATTTGTGATCATATATAATGCTTACATCTTTAATATATAAATGCATACATGATTCATAGATAAGATGGTCGAAGTGCTTATATGATGAATGTGTGATTCATTCATCTTCGGGATCTATAGTAGTGATCCCCGATATCTCATAGCTCATGCGCTCGGGAAGCCAAATCGATGGATCATAACACGAATTGACGCAGGGCAATGAATCTCGGCCCAAAGCTTTTCTTCATGCAGATAGGGATCAAGAAGAATATGCCTATCTAGGCAACCAACAAGATCGAGTGGCTCATTGAGCACTTGATCGCCTCGATGTGGTGAAATGTAAGAAGGCAAATAATCCATGGGAGATGAATGACCTCTAGCCCCGAATGGAGCTGTTTTTATAGTGAAGTAAAATTATTGATGTGAATTATTGGGGTGGACTGTAGCGCCATCATTGAGCGTATACAAGTATCATGTACTCGTACAGGTATGATTCTATCATGTACTCAGATTCTATACATCAACTAATATTCACTATGCTTATATTATATATATCCTTAACAGATACACAAATCATAAGTGCTTATATTATTACTAGTAACGGTGCCCAGCGTTGCTGGGCATAAGCTGGAAATTTGCAAATGTTTCGACTCCAATGAGAAAAGTGTGCAGTAATCTTTTTTTATAACAAAAATAACCGCAGATAGTAGCAGTACCCAATGTTGTTGTGGATTTTTACAAAAATAACCGCAGATAGTAGTAGTACCCAATGTTGTTGTGGATTAGTTGAGAACCTGTAAAGTTATCCCATTTATAAAACATGACCAATCATTGACACCAAAAAAGTGATATTTGAATAGATACATGTTAAAAGTACATCTAGAACCACATTTTGCGAAGTACAAAGAATATGATACTCGTGTACTACACCCTCTATTTCCATCAATTCAGAGCATTTTAGTGCTTCTGAGCATGATTTGCGTCAATAACATCCAAATTATTGCAACCCAAAAGTCTGCATCTCAAACAGGTACTTTTATCAAATATTTCTTTTCTCCCTCTGGGTAAAAGCACGCTGTGGTGTTCCAATTCGGCTGTCCCCCCTGTCCCCCCAAAATGTGGCGTTGCATCCACCACTTTTGTGGTATGAAAGTATAATTATGGCACCGCTCAGCTGCCGGTATTTAAGAATAGAGTCCCGCTCAGCTGTGGGGAAAATTCTAATTTCAAAAACTAAAATTCAAATTCAAATTCCTATTCTTTGGCCCCTTCCTGTTCTTTGCATGCGTCCTGTTCTTTGGCTCCCTCCCTGCTGCGACCTCCAATCCATTGTGGATATGGATGTTGATGAGGTAATCTGTACACAAACCGGCATTTCAGACAGGAGAAAACGAAGAAGAACCAAGGAACAAGAAATGTTGAAGAAAAGACGCGCCCGGAAAAGAAGAAGAAAGAAAAATTGGAGCTTGCAGAATTGGCAGAAGGATCCGGTTCATCAAGAAGTGCAAGCAGTAAACGCCGTATTGTCCTTAGTTTGCTAACGTCTTTCCATAAATAGACAGAAATTTTACTTGATTTTTTGAGGGATAAAACATTGGAAAAATTCATAGGTGAAGAATTAAAGGATTTGGAAGCCAAGAGCATCGTTATAAGGAGCCTCACGGGACTCCATGCGGTATCAAACTCTCTACCAGCAATGATCGCCTAGCGATAAAGAATAGCTGCCTTGCAATGTACAGACCACCACAGTCTGCGTTCGAAACAAGTGACAAAATCAGCCAGCGAGATCTTGGAAAGGTATTAGGTGTTCACCCAAGAAACCTGCAAAAGGCAAAGAAAAAGAGGGAAGAGATCGATTACAATGGTGGGAAATGGGTTTCTTACAAGAGGGCTAAAAGATTCGATGCAATTTCAGATGAACATATAGAAAAGATTCAAAAATTTTGGATTGAGAACACCAGAGTGTCTCCTAACACAAAGGATGTTAGAACTAGAAGATTGGAGAGAAATGTAAGAGAAGAACATGCTGCCCACTATCTGGAGGAATCACAGGTTATCATGTTTTCTTAGTTATGGTGCTTAGTATGGTGGTGCATGTGGTGGTTATTGTGTTGTACAGTGATTGTGGTGTACTGTATGCAGCATGTGAATTGTGTGTAGCTATAACTAACTGATCCTGAGATACAAATTTTTGTTGAATAAAGACAACTGTTGGAAAGTATGATATATTAAAAAGGATCTTACAAAATCGGCTTTACAAAATTTGGCTTTCCATTGAAAGCTCTCAGACTGAGAACTAAATTTACATGCATGATTTCCTAAGCAACATGAAATACCGGTATGGTGGCTCGAGAACCGGTGCATCAAAATTATTGTTTTACGCACTAAAGCATCTAAGCTTTAGTCATCCCAATTTAACGAGAATGAGGTTTGCCGTGCTTCCTGCATCCCCGGTGGTAAGTATGCAATTACGCGCCATTAAATCCGCCCTTCTGCGTCGAGGCGGACAAGTGACAGAGAACAAATATACCAGCTGCCCTTGCAGCAGCATGTAACATAAGCTCATGAACTCTGTCTAAGAGCTCTCTTCCTGTCAATCTGACTCCAAGCATAGCCATTGAAGGCCCAGCATCCAGTCTGTTGTATGCCTTTAGGTTGGATTCGAAATCAGCAAAGAAGATGGATTTAGGCATATCCACCTTCAGAGATTTATCACGAGCCCTGTTTAACATGTGCCGAATGCCCTCTTCGCTCACCCTACAATAGCCGTAGTGATCTCTGAACATCCCTCCTACCATGTTGCCGGAATGAACTTCTTCGATTTGGCGCGAATTGGGAATGAAACGCCAAAAATCAGACGTAGGAACAGGATTTAGGACCCAGATCCTTTTCTAATGATTAGAAGAGGAATGTAATTATTATCAGGGTGTATGAATTTCAGAAGTGTTTATGAGAGCAGGTTAGGCAGATTTTTGATGTCAGACGAAATAGGATAAAAGTGATGTGATGTGATGTGTGGTGTCGTGATGGTGTGGTGTGGTGTGGTGCGGTGCGGTGCGGTGCGGTGCGGTGCGGTGCGGTGCGGTGCGGTGTGGTGTGGGTTGCGTTATGTCCATGGTGTCATGTGGGTGTATGCATGTTAATGTATGATCTGGAGAATCTCCCCCCTCACCCCACCACACCCCATCTATCCCACCACCATAGACTACCACCACATCTTCTTTGACCACCACATTACCACCACATGCACACACATCCCACCACATCCCACGCCACACCCCTCCACCACCACCACCACCACACTCCACCACCACCACACACATCACACCACAATCCACAACACCACACCACACCACCACCACTACACCCCCCCCACCACACCCACCACCACCACACTCCACCACACACCACCACCACCACCACACCCCACCACCACACCACCACACCACATCATAGCACCACACACCACTACACACACCACCACCACCACCCCCACCACCACACCACACCACTCCACCACCACCACCCCCCCACCACCACCACCACACACCACCCACCACACTGTGTCCCACCACCACACCCCACCACCACCACCACCACTCCACCACCCCCACCACCACAATCCACCACCACCACACCCCACCACCACCACACACCCACTCCACCACGCCCACCACCACAATCCACCACCACCATTTCCCACCACCACACTCCACCACCACCACACTCCACCACCATGGTGTGTGGTGAATGGTATGGTGTGTGGGGTGAGGTGTGGTGTGTGGTAATGTACACACAAACTATTAAGGTGCTCAGTGTGAATATGATGAGTGTGGGGCATGGTTTGGTGTGGTATACACATCCTAATGCTTTAGTGTTCATTTCATGCATTCCAAAATTAAGATTCGTCTTGAGCTTTTGAGAAGCTAAAACCCCAGTTTGTTGTGAAATTGAAGGACTTCAATAGTTGCTTGTTGCATTCAAAGACGTGAGGATGCAAATGCTAGTGGATGGACTCAATGGGATGAGAACCAAACATCCAAGAATTGCACTTGCACTGCGATGTTTGTAGATCACATGAACTTGGTCAATGCGAGGGCACACCAAGATAAAATTGCAAGTACATGAAGCTTGTGGAGATCTATATTGTGTCCAAAGAGTGAATTAGATGAGTTTCACAAGAAGGCGCATCCTTGGAAATTGTGAGTCGTGTGGGAATCAAGAAGTTTCAGACTGTCCCATGGAAGGAAGTGGCAGTAGGAAAGTGAAATGGGAGTACATTGACTATGAAAAAAGACAACGTCTCGAGTTCTGGTAGGAGACTGACTCATCAGTACAATGAGACAGAACCCAAGGAGCTTCTGGATAAACTAAAAGAGCGTCTAAAAATCTTTCCACTGCATAATTTCAGGTACCAATGGCAGGCAAAATAGTTTAAGGAGCTTCGGAGAATCTCCCACAGATGCATGTCTCGGCAAAGTGGATTTTTTTGCGAGAACTATACATTCAAGGAACAAGAGGAGGTGCAGTCGATGCGCTGGGTCAATAACCAGATTACCATTTTGGTTCAAATAACATATCAGTATGACTCAGTGGCAGATGAGATTATCAAGGAAACACATTACTATGTATCAGATGATAGGGAACACGATACTTTGTTAGGTAACACCGCTTCATGAAGCACCACAAATATTTGGAGCAGAAAGGAAGGGTTCCAAAGAGACAATATGTGTTTTTCGGATGGTGTGGCATCTCAATTCAAGGCTTCTAGACCATTTTACTTTGTGGCTAGGTACACAAAACGACAACGATGTCTATATGATGTGGAATTTTTTGGTTCTAACCACGGGAAAGGTGAACACGATGGCAAAGGCTCACTGAGTTGAAGAGATGGTTAAGACAATCGCAATTAAAATACAGCAACATAAAATTGGGTAATGCTCATGAAGTGGTAGAAGTTGCCAAAGAGATGTTTACTTGTGGAACATCCGAAAGTGGATGAACACATCTCGAAACCGGTAAGAGGAAGAATATAAAAGGTTCTTTTGGGAAGTCAAGGTGGAGGATATAGATAGAAAGAAAGCATGGGGTGCGAAAAGGATTTTGGACACTAGGCAGATCCATTGTGTACATGCATTCAATCCCGAATCTCCATTGCGGTTGCACGAGGGAACTTTCATGCTTCTCAGCAGCCTCTTGCTTGATGGCATGTGGGGCGGTTGTGTGAACAAGCACTACGTTGATGATTGGAAACTTCAAGTTATTGTACCATCCTCCAATGTGCATGCCGACATTGAGGACCGTAAATCAAAGAGTTCTTGTTCTCCTCCAATCCCACGATGTTAGCAGAGGCACTTAGAGTTGGTGATAATTTTGCTGTTGTTGCTCCGAAAGGGAATGATGAGGGTTAAATTTTGGATTCGATGTGCACAAAACCAAAATGGATAGTGGAGAAAGACTTCCAACTCAATGGAACATGGTACCTCGGCCCGGTGATAGTGTCATAGAAGGTATGTATTACAAGAAGGGCAAGATCAACCATCGGCTATGATCTTTGCAGTAAAAGGCATTAGGCATAGTATTCACAACACGGTCTGTGCAATCGGACTTCACATGCCACCAACTAAACGTCAAAACAGGACTGTAGATATAGGCTGGATCCTTTAGATGAGGAGAAAATTTTACAGAATTTACCCGAAGTTCTTTCTGATGATGATGAAATGTAAAACCATTATGTAGTTTTCAGAACTCATGTGAAGTTTTGTGCTTCAGCTGTGAAAATGAGTTTGTTTTGATTTCTTTTGAAGATTTGAATTCTTCTGAAACACTTGATTCCTTTGTTTGTGAGATGAATTGAATATGAATTTTCATTGAAATGAATCGAGGTTACAATAACAATTATGTACATAAGAAAGATATACAGTGATTTAAGTGCGGGTGACTCATGCACCTACATATTTCCCAATACATATGTTCCTCTCTTCCAACTTTTGTTGCTTCTAATCTTAAAACTTCAAGCATGAACACTCTAACATCAACTAGATCCTGGTCTGAAATGTCCACGACCTGCGTAGTTAACCACACTTTTGTCAATAACAGAGTTTGGTTTTGTCTGCTACATTTAAGTTGACTTACTAGATCAGGGCAACAATATATTCACTCCTTTTAAGTACCCCCTCACAAATTTATGCATAAACGAACATACCAGGAATACATGAATGACCATCGGTTTGAAGAGGCGTTACGAAATTTTCACAACATCTGAGGTTGTAAAGCTGAAATTACTGTGTCCAAGCAATTCCAGGAACCTGCACTCAAAGTTTGTTGTCATTGTGCCACAACAACAAAATGCAATGAGCAAGCACTAACCTCTCAATATGTCTGCTTCGCCATGCAAGCCCGAAAGCTATCAAAGTGATATATCCCCGGTTTATATCTGCATGCGAGACACGCATGGCTTACAATCAAAAAGGTCCAGAAGTGATGTCCATCACAAGCAAAAAAAACATGTACGGCACTTATCCGATTCACATGTTTCCTTATTGTTTTGTAACTATTTGTGTCCTTGGACAATGTCGAGTGAAAAGAGGGTCAAAGAAATGAAAGGGATGGCTCATTCCTTGGAGAATCAAGTAGTATTCCATGTATCGCAAACATATGCATATCATCCGCACAATCATTGATCACAAATCAGATGAAAGTATCACCTTGAGAAGAGGAGGATCAATTGATCATTGAACCCATTGCGATATCGACTTCCAAAATTTTGATGTCGGTTAGAGTTAATCACGATAGCAGGTTCGGTTCCACTCGGCACCACTTCGGATGTGTATTTGGCTTTAGATAGTCGGGGGCTGCCGAAGCTCTATCATCTCTAGTTCTAAACACACACGAGAACATTTGCTCACAATCCATTCAAATATTTTAAATTGAAAATGTACAACACATATCATAGAAATTCTTTTTACTTATATTGACTTTCAAAGAGTTTTACAAGATTCATTTATGAAAATACTTGTCGAGCATTTTCATGCGGTTCTAGCGACTCTTCTAATCCCACATGTTCCACATTTGATGTTCCTTTCACATAAGCCGGCACACTTTACGCAGCGTAAGTCCCTCCACCATGGTTTGAGTTGCTCCAAAAGGAAATTGGAATCCAACCTGTGAGAACAAAACTATTTGGACATATCATTGTGTTCACGGTTGGCGAGAACCCTTATATCCTCTTTGTCATCTATCAACAATGTGTTTGTCACCGGTATCTCCAAAATTTCTGGTACACTTTGGACCGGATCCTTAAGGAAAATTGGCTTATTAACCACTTTTAATTTTGTGTTGGTGCAGTCATCCCGATTCCAAATAAAAAGAAATCGCCCTTATATTCCCTGCGGCAACTTTCGTCCAACAAGTCAACATTACTCTTAGCCATGCTGGACCACAATGCAATCTCAAATTTTGAAAAACACCATTCTAAGAACTCCTGAAATCCAGGCCTGAAACCTGCGCGAACTTTGATGGTTCAATTTCTGGATGGTCACTTCCTCTCGGCCGATCTGCAGGGATCCTCTCTTTCAAGTCATAAAACTTGCCTAAAACCCCATTAAAATCCAGAACAAGGAGAATTTCCAGTTAACCTCTTGGTTTTGTTGGTTGAGGTTGTATTGGACTCGTTGAGCAGTTTGCAACTTGTCCGGGATCCTGGTTTCTTTGTCAACTTCATCACACGCATCCGCATTTGGCTCATATTCAAAGACCAAAACTTTTTTTTCTAGTGAAGGACCCGTGCAGAATGAATCTCAAGGGAATTAATTTTCCCCTAAATCAGATGCACTAGGAATCTCTTCGCCGTCATGGCTTACGGTTCAAAAGAGCATTTATCTACGCAACATAATTGAAATGAGGAAGACCACGTAAAAAAATACAAAAAAAAATAAATCATGTATGTGGCATCGGTACTTACTTGATCTGATAATGCATTGTTGACTATCAAATTTCGTTTTTGAGTCTCCATGCCGTCGGCCCGTTGGGATTGACTTGGAGTATCAAATGGGGTGAATTCTGGGTACAGGGAGGTATCTTCTGATCTCATAGCCACGTCCGGCGTGGATAGCGTTGGATATCCCTTGGTCTCAAATTTTCTGCAATTACGCAAACACTAAGTCATTGAACCTGTGACAACATCCCGATGGCTTATTAGTTGAGCACTTGTTCTGGCCGAATCTATATTGTTTGCAAAGAGACAAACAAAGGAACTAAGCCGACCGGGATGGAAGAGACTAAGCGAGATGAAAGAACTGATACAAGCTTGTCGAGACTTCCCAAACCTTGCTTTCACCCCTCTTTGGACTTACTTGTGTCTATTATTGGTTCTTGTGGTACCCTTTCGAACACCAAAGCCAAAAAGCCATGTCGGTCATAATGTGTAGCCTGGCCCAGGTGCGGCGGAGTTCGGTAATACGCAAAACAAGCCCAAAATCAATAGAGTCTTTAGGCGAGGGGTTAGAGATGATAATATTTACCTCAAATGGTGTGATAGACATGGAATGTGATCTTGGTGTACGTGCTGCTATCACAAGCTGGCACATTACCCTCCATTTGAATAGCGTCCACAAAATGAGGACAACCTTCATCACTGCCTTCTTACGCCTCGGAAGCATTGGAAAGTCACGGGGATCTAAAGGAGTGTCATGACCTTCGAGAAAAATGTAAAATCTTTGCATTCGGTACTTGGCTCAGCGGTAAGTCTTCACATGCCTTTAGCTCAATTTGAGTTTGTTAATTCCTTATTTAATCGTTTTATTGAGGCAATACTTGTACCATTTAGCTCTTCATCCTTTAGTTAAACACAGCAGAACACCCTCTGCTGCTTTTCAGTTCTTTATTCATGATTGATTGCCATCGTACAAAAATCAGCTCATTTCGATGCTTTATGCTCCATCAACTCAATCTTTCTTTTGATATCATTTTTCCTATCCTCGTTTTGCTTGCTGTCGTTGCTTTACATCTATCAAACCTAGGCTGATGTTTAAGCGACCAACCATTCCTTCACAAATACGCCGCCAGATGCGCAAAACAAAACACTTCGGTATGTAATGGGCCTCCTAACGCTAGTAAACCCGTCGCGATGGAAAACCACCACAATCACACACCACAACACAAGGTAGTCTACACACCACATACCACACCACACAACATACACTGCACAGTACACACCACACAACACGTTGTGGTGGTGGTGGTGGTGTCTGTGGTGGTGGTGGTGTCGTGGTGGTGTGTGTGTGGTATTGGTGTGTGTGTGGTGGTGGTGAGGTGTGGTGGTGGTGGTGGGGTGTGTGGTGGTGGTGGAGTGTGGTGTGGTGGAGGTGTGGTGTAGGACATGGTGAGTGTGGTGATGGGGTGTGGTGGTGGGGTGTGTGGTGTGGTGGTGGTGGAGTGTGGTGTGGGGTGTGTGGTGGTGGTGGTGGTGTGTGTGGTGGTGGTGAGGTGTGGTGGTGGTGGTGGTGGGGTGTGTGGTGGTGGTGGAGTGTGGTGGTGGTGGAGTGTGGTGTGGGACATGGTGGAGTCGGTGGTGTGGTGTGGTGGTGTTGATGGAAGACCAATGGTGGTGGTGATGAAGTGGTGATGGTGTGGTGTGTGTGGTGGTGGTGGTGGAGTGTGGTAATTGATGGTGTGTGGTGTGGGAGTGTGGCGGTGGGGAGATGGTAGAGTGTAGTGTGGTGGTGGAGATGCATTGGGGGTGTGGTGTGGGACATGGTGGATGCCAACAACTCACCACCACCACATACCTCATCTGTCGTTAGAAGCATCCATTAGCATCATAGAGACACAATAACATGACAATAAATAACATGATGCCAAAATGGTATTGGGTATACACGATTCTTGAAGTGGATTTGATAGTACCTTTTGTGTTGATAGAAACAATCTAGATCGAAGCTTGAGATTTTTACGTTGTAAGACAACTAATAATTGAACATACGCAATGGCATGTTTTGGTCTCGAACATTGCTCTGCTTTTGTTTGATTGTGAGTTCAGTTGAATGTGTGGTCTAGAGGGAACTGATTTGGTTATTTCCTGTCATCTTCATCATCCTTTTGTCGCACCTATTTTCCTCCCTGCGTCGGGGTTGGATTTACTATGCTTTCTCTTGGGTCTAGAAGAGCGTACTCGGCTTTCTCATGCGGGGAGTTTATAATAATCAGAAGCTCTTCAATTAACGACCTCCCCAACTTATGTCACGGATAATAAGCCAGCACTTGAGGTTCGGGGCATTCCACCCCATGTATGTGGCTTCCACAGCAATTCTTTTGTAAATTTGCATGAACTCTTTTGTATTGTTCATTGCTCGATTCTTCCAACTTTGTCTAGAAAACATGTACCTTAATTTTTCGGTTTTGAAGACAAACATTTGGAAAATACTGTGGCAATTTATTTGGAACTCTGTCACCCCAAAGCTTCTTTAGATACCGTGGGGGCACAATCTCTTGTTTGAGGAGAGATTTCATCGTTAACAGGTGGTTCAATTCCGACTCCATTAGAGTTCCAATGTGGCGGTAAAAAAGCAGAGGAAAGAGGTGATTCTTTCTTAATTCAAAAGGTGGACAATGGCGTGGCATAAAATTCCAAAAATAGCAGGCGGCTCATTAATTAGCACTCACTTAATCTAAAACGGTATGCACCACGATTCTACCACAAAGGTGGTGCCAAAATGTGGCGGCATCAAAATACCGCATTTTTGATACACCACAATGATGCTTTACCCTCTAAGCGAGAGCCACATTAGACATATAAATATAAATCAATAGATTTTGAAGGTCCTCAAGTGAAGAATAAGAATCATGTTTTTGTTCCACCACATTCCAATTAGCTACAAATTTTAAAAGCTGAATAGCTAAAGAGATTATTACCATGCTCAAATAATACTATTTTTTAACTCTCTATATGTCCAATGTCGTACTCAAAACTCCATGTCATTTAGAAGTGGATTAAAATGTCAATGCAATTCCATTTGATTTCTTGCATATCTCGTTAAGTCAAATGCATGTTTGCATTTTGGGTCCAAGTCAAATGCATGTGGTGCAACATATGTTTTGTCCCATTTCATTTGAAAATTTTGCATAAGCCAGCAAAGTTTTCCAAAGATGTACCATCAGCCCAAGCTGCCAGTTGACCCAATCAAAATTTTGCTTCACTAAACCGCACCCTATCACCTTAAGGTGGTCAATCATGCAACTATAATGCTTCATAGAAGGTGCATTACGGTTGTAATTTGCAATGAAGGCAATCAATGACAATCAACATCCACTAAACGGTGTTTTGCAATGAAGGCAAATCAGCTGACAATCAACATCCACTTAAACCCGGTGTGGCTAGGGCAAATAGAATGCGGGCAAAAAGCGAGAATACCTTTTGGCTACATTTTCGTTAAGCATTTGGGGTGCATCTTTCCTCCGGCATTGTTGGCGTGTATGCTTTTACCAATCATGACATTCCAAAGACTTCACATTCTGGCGAAGACACCACATTATTGCGGCATTTTGATTAAGAGTCGATGTGCATGTTAGAGTTGTCTCCACTTTGCATAACCATCAATCACATATTCGAGGAGACCACATCTTGACAATCATGTTTTCAACGGTGGCGATTTCTTGATCTGACCTTTTCCATGTAACCCGTCATGACATTCCAACCAACATTCGGTTTGGCCATTTTTTAAAATAAGACATGTATGAAAGATGTATCGTTATGGTTTAGCGACAACCCGGGGAAGTCCAAAATCACATCCTTCGAGGCATTTGCTTGAAAAGTCAAAGCTTTCTCCTTATTTCCAGTTGAGTACAACATGATGTCATTGTAGACATTAAGTCAAAAAGTGATAGCCTCTTGAGGCATCAGGTGCTCTGATAACCAGCGATTATGGAATTCGAGGAGACTATATCATGTTTAGGCATTTGCTTAAATAATCCAAGAATCTCTTTTTCGCGGTGCCTTACGCGTAACCATATAATATCGATCATGATATTCGGTGTACAACAACACATCATGAATTTACCATGCTTATTCTGACCCGAAGATAGAGAGCATATGCAAAATCAATGTTCTCAAATGAATGAATAAAAAGCATACATCAATGGAGATATGGGATTGAGAATCATTACAATGATCATCAACGCTATATAGAGGATGTCAAAATCTATTTTGGACCTATCGAATGGCCCAATACCAGAGCTTGCTTTAGAATATCTATTTTTACCCTCTTGATTGAACTCCATGGCGTTCGCGGGGAAGCCACGAGAACGCCGCCCGGCTTGGTATGCTCTCAGCATCAAGGAGAAAAAAAAGAGAATATCCATGCGCTGGTCAGACCCTATGCAGCACGCATATCGTGGAGCGAATGATGGGCCTCGCCATTCTTCCTTCAAAGTATCAGGCCCCTTTTTCTCCCGAATCATCTTCTATTCTAAGTATTTCCACATGTAAATCTTTGCGGACATCTTTGGTAGTGAATGACAGTTCGGTACATATCAGACCCTATGCCACATATCAAGCATCTACATATCTAGTGCCATGGCAGCCCTCGCTGAGACCCTAAAAGCGATTGTGTTGTGGCATCATCGAAGGTATTATGAATTTTCGTAACCTATGAAAAAAACCATGTTTATCTTAAAAATGCGGCGATGGCATCATCTCCTCCATTGACTTGATCAAATCACGGGCATGAAATTAGGTTTGGTCCAACACTTACCTACCAATAACATTATAATATAAGATATCCTTCGCGGTACATACATATCATAGATGATTCATAGTCATTCTTTGCTTGACTAATATAGGTTGATTGAAAATAAAAGGCGACTTGCATAGTTCATAGGGTACTCATGTCATTGTGTATCTTAAGCAGTCTGAGATTCATCATCATCGACGCTCGAAAGCATTGATGCTATTCGACTCTAGATCTCGGTCGGTGATAAAGGTGGACCTTAACACGGTGAGCTTCTTGCAAGCACTAGGGACCATCGCTTTTTGAATTTGCTGACCATGGATCAAATGAGTAGCACACGAGAGGATGGGATGTTCTCACAGACCCGTCAGGGGCAAAGGAAGCCATGGGAGATGAATGAGCTCTACCAGGATGGGCTGCTTTTTATAATTAGTAAAATTATTGATGTGGTGTGGTGTTCATCGCCATTATCACGAGTCACCATACATGTATATATCCAATAATTTCTATGTATATACTATCGATAATTTTGGTGAGTATATACCATCAATAATTTTTGGTGAATCTATACCATCAATAATTTTGGTGGTGTAAATATACATCAAATTAAGTGTGACAACGTGGCCTCAGATCTGTAGCTATGGCGTGTGCAGTTGAGCATTGATTCTATCACTTGCAAGATGAATCATGAGGACTTCAGCGTGCTTGTGGCGAATATACCGAAACGAAGGCGGCTCACCCTTTGTTTGCTCAATCACCAAAGCCATTATCGATCCCATCGATGTTATCATCCATCTCACGTGGAATAGAAAGTATCAAATGTTCATGATGAAAGGATATCACAGGAGCGCCCTTACCGCTAGTTGATCATTGAGTAATAGTAGAAGAATAGTAATACTTATTGCTCTTATTGTAATCACGGTTTGTGTTAGTATACAGCGGTACATAACCTTTTGTAATACACATAGCAGTAATATGAAAGTATTGATGTCTTGGTATACACATGTATACATCGGGGAGCCTTTCGCTCGAAATATGCGGCCAAGGCTATTTTTTGGTTGTTGCATTTTTTTCACTATTGTTGAGTAGGATCCAATTGGGAGTGGTGCCAATAAAATATAAGCCACCTTGTCTCACGAGAATTTTCTCCCTCCCGCTCATAAGTTAGCCTGTCACTAAATGATGGATTCTTGGATTAAGCCCCAATGTGAATTTTATTCTTGGTAATTATTCTAAAATAAAGCCCCTTAACCCCTAAAATCATGTATGGAAATTATCTGAGAATTCTATTCTTGGTGAGTTTTTTAAGTGCGGATTTCTCAAGAAAAAAGGAAAGGAGAAAAAACCATGCATGTTATATAGATTTCATGATCGGTTCCAACATGCGGTATGCAATCCTGAGTATTTTTGCTTTTGATGCGATTTGGTCATCAATCTTAAAAGATGACTAAAATCAAATGGGTTTGTGCTTGCCCACCATAATATGCAATCATGCCTGGCTAAAGTTTGTGTACTTGTTGTTTAGCGTGGTGTGGAGCTATTGAGATTTACAATCATATACCAGTAATGCGGTAACATGTATATTCATTATATGAGCATTAAGCTTACAAGCGTATCACGGACATAACAAATATATATTGTAGACTTAAATTTTACTTGAAAAAAAGTATATATTAGATCCTTGATGGATGAAAGATTACGCCAAGGTTGCTACAACTCAAATTGAAGCTGAGAAACAAATGCATAAACATAACTAATCGAAAAAAGCTAGGTCGCCTCACGATTCTAAAATTACACTATAAAATTTGGGCCCAAGAGACTGCCACGGTATACATAACCTTATGTAATACCACATAACCATACTATAGGTATTGAGGTATACATAACCCTCAAGTATACTATATAAAAAGCCAACTTGTCTTGAATTCCCAACTTTAATGAAACTACGCTTATAGTTCTGACCACTTAGCATGTCCCCTAGGCTCAAGACCATGGCCACCCATGAGACCCTTAAAGCCAAGAATGCGATCAAATTGCCAATGCATATCTCGGACAAGCCCTATGACGAGTCAATTAAACCATATCTTATGGCGACCCCTTTCTTTGGGCCTCGGCGTCCCATCCTCACCAGTTGGGATCCACCGATTGGCCTTTGGTTTATTTCTTACATTGCTTTATTTGGTGGCCTATGTAATATAAATATACAAGAAGTTTTGAAAGTAGTGCACGAGAACTAAATAGAGATTGGTAGATAAGATGCGGGATCAAAGCAAACATTTCATTCAAAAACCTATGGATGAACGTAGAAGATATTTGTGAAATGCTTGTGCACCATGATGGATGCTTTGGGTGTGGAAGAAAAGGAAGGCATCATCATGGTTGATGATGATGCCTTGAAGTGTTGCTTCAATCAGTCATAGTTATTAAATCCACCATCCTATCATCAGCACGATATTTTATAAGATGATTTTTCTAGTTAGTTTATCGGTGTCTTGCAAAATATTATCGGAAAATCGTAGAAAAAGACATACAAAACTATACGCTGCTTGTCTTGATTGGATAGGAAAAATTGATAGGGAACTTGAGAAAATTGTCCTAGAAAAGGACATAAAGTCTTTGTCCGTGAGTATAACACTTGAAGGCTGGTATTTGTTGTTACCTATGAATCACAATGCATCTATTTTAATCCCTTTGATGTTGTGATCCACCTTCTATGGAATCTTGAGTATGGTTTGTCATGATCGAAAGGATCTTTGGAGTGCCTATTGACGATGAAGACTAGGCAATCTGACATTCATATTGTCCAATCATGCTATATTTATGTCGAGTAAATCGCGCTAGGCATGATTTGCACTACGGAAATCCTTGTTCTTAAGTGCCTGCTTGCCATTATTTATTCAAATATACTTATTGTTTTATTCTACAAATTTCGTAATCATCCATGATGGTATCAAAAAAAGTATGCAATTTTCTAGTTTTTCTGTTGCCCAAGATACAGTAATAATATGGTTTAATTTCATCGTATTTTACAATGTCCATTAAATTCAACACAAAATGGCTAAAAATGAACCATTAGGCCGGTTGAGTGCGAAAATGTTATATCTTGGGTTAATGATTAGCCGGGACCAATCGGGGTTGCGCCCTTTTTACGAAAGTCGACCATTACTTGGCGGTGGAAAGGATGGCGAGGCTTACTTGGCATCCACATGGCGTATTTTCATGGGGATACTGCTTTTATTGCAACCATTTTAATGGCGTTATTTTTCGAGTAAACCCGTAGCCAAAATAATGGTGACTTTGGCCGCCTAAGTAGGTGTCACCAACTCCCTTGTCAAATTTTGGCGCCAGCTTACGTCTCTTGTCACTCAGAAGCCTCTACAGCCATCCCCTCTCGCCTTCCTCCTCCTCACGCAATCCATGTCTCTGTAATTTTACGTGTTCTTGCCCCATTTACAGAACTTCCAAAGGTCAAAAATTGGGGTTTTTGTCTCAATATAGGTTAGTGGTGAGTATCGCCATCAGCGGTAGAGCATAGAGTTAAGCAATAAAGGCGCGATCAGGCGTCAGGACACATTGGATAGGTAGGATAAAGAGTTCAAAGTTGAATTCTAGCGGCGAGGAATGTGGAAAGTATAACAATACGACATGCATATACTTATACGATATGGGCAAAGAGCTAATCTCCACCAAAAATAGCTTCCCAAAATTGCGCCAAATGGTAACCCACGTTAATCCGGATCTGACGAAGCTATCATTGACTACTTAGCTGCGTAGAGATAGTTTCGGCATTAAAATAAATCTCTTTCATTTCTTTTAAGTTGACCGCGTGTTTACAAACAAATTTATTGTCGCGGGTTTGTATTTTATCTCCGGGCGATAGGTGGATGTCCATTCGTGAGAAAGTATTAGTAATTATTGCGTAATTATCCGCATGAACATCCAATTGTCCTTTTTCAAGGTATGGATCTCTGAAGTGACCTTGGGGTATAGGCATCACGGTTTCTGAACATGATTATAGCGTGCAATTCGAGGAAGCCCAGAGCTTGAGGCCCGTTAGTGCCTTTAAGTGAACTTTGACCCGCAGACTAATGAGAACAATGTAATTGCAGAAGAAATGCATGGGCGGCGAGTCTGGCGGGGAATGTGCAGCGGGCGTGAGGATGAGTTCAAAATCTTCACACCATTTGAGGTATTTAACACACATATTCCGGATAAGCGAAGTTGGCTTTCAAGAAGACATATAGGTGCTTTCTCCCCTAGATTTGTGGATGGCTTATTTTGGTTCCGTCTGGGATCTTCGATTCCACGATCATCAGGTCCAATAGAGGTCAGCGTGGTTAAGTCCTCCCTTTGAAGTTGGATACTTTCTTCCCAAAACAATATTTATCGTTAATTGTCAACTAGAGCGAAGAGGAAGCTTGAAAAAGAGAGGGCACAACTTTTGGGAAGTTTGAGGACCATAACGGACACTCCGTCGCGGTGGATATTCAGTATGGAGAGGGGAGGAAGTCATTTACTCTGACCACCATGGAAAGAATGGCCATTATCGAGCTAAGAGTGCTAGCCCAATGAGCAGAGAGATTGAACACCATTATTTCATTGATAGCGTTAGGGTTGGTTAGGTGGGTTTCTTCACGAACTTTAAAGAGAGACCTAACCACCGGTATGTCTGAATTGACGCAAGGGAACCACATTTTTATTGCGCTTCTTCTCCTGGTCAGTCACCTCTACATCTTTTATTATTCTTTGTTGCTCTTTGATTTAGCATGTGCAATTGCATTCTCAATTCTCTATTCATGATGACAGCGGATACCCTCTCATACTTCTCAAACTTGAATTGGGTTCCATTTCATCAATTTTATGCAAACTAATCTCACCATTAGTTTACTTATTTGTTAAAGTCCATAATATTTGACAAAGGTGTAAGTAGCCAGTCAACCCAAAAGATTATTCGTTCATTTCATTTCCAACTATATCACAACAATCCTTGCCATTCTTATCCTTTTTTATGGCTATGGCGGGACCGACACATTCAACATGGTGCATCTCTCTAATATGGCATACACCATCTTTGTCCTAGTAACCCTTGTATTCTCGACAATTTATTGGTGGGCAGTACTTTTTGTTACCATTCTTTCAGCACGGCCGTTGGAATGGCAGATAGAAGCCGATAACCGAGCCCTGCGATTACTTCCATCATCACAAGCGATGCATACATCGTGGCTTCTACAACTTCTTGTGGAATCTCTTCCTGGTACCATTTCGAAAACCATCACTAACGAGAGAAGAGTTGTAGGGTTGACATCATGTCCACTATCTCCACAGTAAATGGGTTCTTCACCTCGTAACCGTTGCTTCTAGTTTCCCCGGATCTTAATTGGCCTTTGCCCCAATTTTGTAAGCGGACCTTGTGGCCGTGACCACCTGGCGTCTGAATGCACACGATCAGAGCTTGATTTCTCTGTCGATTCGATGGTGCTTCTTCCCTTTCGCCAAGCCAAGGGGTGTTTCTTCAAATTCTTTAACCCATTTGAAGCCCAAAGTTTGCTCTTTTCGAGCTCTTGGATCTTTTTCTTTACCGAAATTTGCCCTATCATCAATTTGGACTTGTCCGCCGTTATCTCTTTCAAAAGAAGTTTCCCTCCCAAAGCCCGTCATTCTTTCCTTCATCACAGTGGAGTAATGGCGAGAGAAAAAAAGAAATTTGGTCTAAGTTATAATTCTCTTGTGACAATGAATGACTCATCTCGAGGAACTATATTAGATTCCAAATGCCTTCATCCTCTCTCAATCTCACAATATCCCAAGAGGCGAGGATTCTGATCTACAAATGGACTAAACTTGAAACATCCCAAAATGTGAGTTTCTTGCCACTCAGCAGTCAATGGATATAAAGCTGCCATCGCCCGGATAATAGAGCACTTTTGAACTGTAGAGGCGCCCAACATGTGGTCTAAGTTCTTATTTTTAGAACCTCCTTTTTGCGATTGGCTGGAGCATATTAAGTGAGTCAGTTGGATCCTTATCCACACATCATTTGGAGCTTCATACCACGTGGATGCATACGGCCTTGAAATGAAGATGTACAATTTGTATGCCCACAGGCACAATTAAACCCGTGTGTGGTAGAGTGATCAATTCACTAACCGTTTTTGAAATTTACAGCGTGCATATGGAAATCGAAAAGTCTATTCTCCTACAATCCATGCTTTTTATACATAAGCAAATTCAAAATTATTGGCAAGAGTGAGGCTTTGTGTGGGATGAAGTAAAATCCCGATTCTGAGAACTTTTGGCATGTCCTTGATTATACCGAGAAGCGAAGTCGATACAAAGCTTGACCACATTCAAATTTTTGAAATGAAGGCGAGGAAGCTTGTATGTATGGCCTCTAAATGAAAATAGCGCCAAGACGAATGGGTGATCGCATGCTTGGTATCGACAAACCAAGAACTGCAGTCGTGATTCTTGGTATGCTATAATGCAGTGGCTTTTGGCATACGTGTTACATCAATACGTGTCGACAACCAGCAATTAAATACATACATAAATGTGCGTCCCCTTATTTAGGAGAATATTTCAAACAAATGCGGCGGAAAAGGCGGAAATATGGCGATGGAATGGCTTATAGGAGGCCATTTTGAGACCCCAAATCCCAAGAGGCGGAAATATGGCGTGGAATGGGCTGATAGGAGAGCCATTTTAGTTCATAAAACATAATATAACTTGGAATGATACATATTTATATGCAAATGGTATTGATGAGGGACTTGGTGTTATTATACATTGACAGCAAACGAAAGTGGATCACACCGTGGGAATTTAGTATATTCAACCTTTTAGCTTATGCAAAATTAGCTTGGTGTGATGTCTTTAGAAGAAAAAAAAGATGACTTCTATAGTAAAATTACTTTGATTATCTTTTAATAAAGAAATATATATGTGTCTTATTTGAAGTTAAGTGTGGATATGTGGCCGTGCTCATTTATTGATAAAGTGTTTGCCTTTTGAAAAAAGGCTAATAACTTTATGTACTACTAAGTTGTAAAAGTATTTTAGATGCAAATGGGATGTGATGTGATCCTTCTTAAAAAGATATGCTCTTTGAAAGGGTAACTTTATATGCACTTGGTGGTAAGCATTAAATGAAGAGTCTTGTGTTTAATTTTTAATTTGTGTAATGAATAAAGAAAGTGGATCACCGATCACGAATTTAGTGTGGTCCATTTTGTTGCATATGTACTATTAAGCTTGGTGTGATCCTTCTTGAAAAATAATAATGCTCTTTGGAAGGGATAATGAGAAACATATGCTTTTAGCAAGTAGTGGCACACATGTCTGATAAAAAAACAAGTTAGGTATTGAAGATGGAATTAGAAGCAAAACTTTTTACATTCAAAATTTTTTTTTATGGTAGTATGGCTTTTTTACATGTTTATCATTTTGTAAATTCCAAATGCGGGAGGCTTCAACTATTCTGGCTCAAGCAGGAGCTTGGGTCATATGGTATTAAGAAAGGCTGGAGAGCAAAAAGTGGAGGCTAAAATTTGGAAGCAAGGCGGAGGAGCTAAGAACAAAAGGAAAAAAAAAGAGGTGCTCACGGGTGTAAATATGGTAATGCTACCCAAAAGCAGCAACACTTAGCACTAAAGCACTTGGTACAGCATGCAGGCCAAAAGTCATGCAGTAAATGCTTCTGCTGTACTTTGTTCTGACTGGATAGATTAATAATTATCACCTCGATGCTCTCAATCTTTGCATTTTGATCTTGGTGTAATGTCAATTTTTTTTTCTTTGAGATACATTACATAGCGAGGTTCGATGTGGATTGGTTTTCAATAGAGTATGGAGAAAGTTAGAGAGAGAAAATAACAAACAAAGAGAAGCGGTTGTCTGTTCAAAAAATAATGGAATGCGGGGATAAAACTAAGTAATGGAATTGCATGAATAGTGACTAAGATTGTTTTAATACAGAGACGGAATTACAAGAATGTATTAAGATTGCTGATACAAAAGGATCTCAAAACTCTGATTAACAAAGCTTGATCAATAATGGGG
>JAJEKV010000016.1:16594959-16631021 GCA_021234155.1 Isoetes taiwanensis | reverse complement strand
CATTACGTATTGCTACTAGGGAAGAATGGCTACCGAGCACCTGGGAGGCCGCTTGATGCACCACATAATCCCAAGAACTCATATATACCGATGATGTTGACCTCGCCGCATATACCCCGCGAGGACATGCAACGCCACCGGATGCTTTGGATGGCCTCTCGGCCAATTCACCGACATGAGAATTAACTTGGTTAAGACAAGGGTGCCGGGCCGGTCCCATCATCCCTGCGACCCACGCCTTCCCTCATTCACTTACCGTAAGTGTGAAAGGAGGTGGCTCGGGCCTTTTATAAGTATTTGGGCATTGAGTTTCTACTACCACATTAATCGATGCATCCATCAGCTACGGGTAACCGCAGTCGGAAAGCCCCCAGAGATGCAATGCAAAACAACAAATTGGGCAAGGTAGTCAGACATACATGGGGTCACCGTGCACACTTGTTCGGGTGGCATTGCCGAAACCGTCCTCCCTATGGGCGTATGTAGCCGTTGATATCCCTCACCACTTGGAACGATCTAGAGCAGTACGTATACCTTCTTGGCCCGTAATCGAGTGAAATCCACGGTCCCATATCGATCTTGCCCAGAGATGTGCTTCCTTCCATTACAGAGGGTCATACTGAACGTCACATTATTTACTCGTAAGGTGGTGGCTATGGATGAAGCCCGCTGCCCAACCTTTGCTTTTAAGGGGCATGGCGGGCCCGCAATGACCTCCAAAGCCCCGGGCCGGAAAGACAAGCAAGCCTAGTGGTTCTCGCTATGGAATGTGCAGCAATACGTGATGTGGACCGCTGCATACATCAAGGAACGCTACCGCCTTTGAAGGGGCAAAGACTTGGATGCTTGTCACGGCCAAGCTTTGGGATGCAGAGGCCCCGGGCTTCGCTACATGTCAAGGTGGCAAATTATCACAGCAGTTAATCCCATGCTCACGAGGGGTCCATTCACTACCTCAAGGCACTCCATCTACCAAATGAAAAAGCGCAGTGGTGATTGTTTCCATTCAAGACAGTGCACACCCACCTCCGCATTGGCATTGTGGAGATGGATTCGGGAGCCGCTGCGGAGGACAGAGTCCGGCTGCTGCCGCCACCGTGGCGCCATTGAGGATGAAAGTCACGCTCTCCTGTGCTCTGTTCCTCGTATGCGACGTAGCATATCCGCCTCTAAGATGCTCTGCTAGTTATGCCCCATCGCTCCTGTATGAGCTAATCGAAAGCACTCCGCCTCAGAGGGCTTGTTGGGATCGTAGAATTCGTGAGGTAATGGATACACGGACCTCGCTTATGCCCCCTCGTCCGGCTACATTAACCTCACCAAGATTTCTGTGATTATGTATATAATCAGATAGTGATGTCGATCCTTATTGCTACTAAGGTTTTTCCTTCCTAAAACCCTTCTAAGGGTTTTTTAACTCGGGTAGTGCACACGCTCACGCTTCCTCTTCTTTGTACTTGGGTCCCATAGGCCGCTTGGTCCTATGGACCTATAAAATCATATTCTATTCCTATTCTATTCCTCGAGCAGTGCTCTGACACAAGCCGTGTGGGCCGATTTGGCTAGTTTGATCTTCTCAAGTCAAGGCTTGACTGCTAGCATCTGGCGGCATCGCCAGTTCTGTCGTGAATAGCTCAAAGCAAAAAGCTTCGATCCTTCTTTGGTTTCAATTTGTCCAATGAGATGGTGCCACATCACCATAGTTTCATTACTCAATTTTCCATACCAAACATTTATTTGGTCTTGGCCTTTGATTATCCATGTTCACAACATAGAGTGTTCTTGACAAAAATCCCACAAGGTCTTTATCGAGATTTTGTAGTAACCCCTTCTAGTTTCTTGCAAAAAATCCCACAAACTCAAATTCTTTAAGTTCGTGTAGTGTGAGGTATCCATCTTGGTTGTCATGGACATTAATGCTTGCGTGACGTTTTCAAAACCCCCTGCCCATCTCGAGTTTCCAATGGAAAGTCCCCAATCTTATGTAGAAACATTCTCCAATTTTCAATATAGAAACCCTCTCAAAGCTTTTCAATAAGTTTCTTGGTACATGGAGAGCTTTGCACAAAAAAATTGGGAGGGTTTACATGAAAAATTGGATGGATTTCCAAAAACGATTATAGGTAGAAGGGTTTCCATGGGAATGTAGCCTAAATCAATAATAATAAGATAATAATATAGTGTATTTTGCGTGACAAAAACTGTGACAAACAAGGGTTATCTCTAGTGGTGCATCGAATAATCAACTTAATAATGTACATAAATTGAATGGAATGTTTTATTCATCCTAAAGAGTACCAACTTCTTGGAGTTATCTCAAAAGTCTCACATTTGTAGAATGTGACCAGTATCTAGAATACAACCTGGGTCTCACAGACTCAATGATAAAGTTCCATAGGCAGTATTCATCCATGACTTCAAGAGAGTTATCTCCTTCGTAACTATAAACATTGGGATTCATGTAAAAGTATGGACTTATGATAAACAGAGGTGAAGCAGGTGGAAAATTATAATGTCTACGAAAATCTTCTGTCACCTTCCATTTGAGGTGTTCACCACATAACCCCATGGACCTTATGTGTTCTGAGATTCTCAAGGACCTAGTATCATTATCTGCTTTGGTTCGAACTATAGCAAAAGGCTTGTCCCACTCTCTAGCTTGTGTGGCAATTCTTATATCCACCTCTGTGATTCTATTAGAGGTAAATATAAGGATACAGTCGAAGGCATACAGCTTCTTATCCATGAAGTATGTGTCTAATGGGTGCATCTCAGTATTGGCACCGGGCATATCCCAAAGTAGGACAAACTCATAATTTCTATTCTTGTAACTTCGTATATGCTGGGTACACTCGACAACATCAACAGGTGCGGAGTCTACAACATAATTCGATAAGAATGGGAAAAAGTAATAATAGTAATATAAAAGAAAGGCATACCTTGTGGAGGAAGTTGGAGGAAATTGTTGATAAATGTGGATTTGCCACTACCACTGCTTCCACACACAGCAAAATTATAGTAGTTGATGTGGTCTATGCCAAGCTCTCGCCTTGCACTCTCTAAAAGAGACGCAGGGCTAGTGTTATAAACTAGCTGTTCAGGAAGCGAGACAGGGAGATGAACATCGGGCTTCCTGCTGAAGAACTCAAGGAAGTACCTGAACAGAGCCATGGCTAGTTGTGGATGGCCCTGATGCAGCTTACTTAATATGCCAAATGCGTGAGGCTTAAGTATAGCACGTCTCATTTGTTTTCATTTTTTTATTCCAGATTCTCCACCTCCTACTTATGGCACGTCTGCTTCATATCATTTATTACTTTTCTTATTTTTCCATGAATACAACTTGGTCGTCAAGTTTTACAGACAGAGGTTAAGCACTTCTACAAATATCAGTTGGATCTATATGTGAAATTCCTGGTACTTAGACAGCCTCCAAAGAAATTGAAAAATATCAGAATTGGAGGCTAATAGACGTGCACAGCCGTATTGTACCATATAACAGGGAAGAGGTTTTGCTTCAGCAAATCTGGTCAATTTTTGCGATGGAGTTTGTGGTAGCAGGGCTTTCTGTTGCTGCTGCACAGTTGGTAGTTCAGCTTCTTCAATGGTTGGCAGCCAGGAGACCTGAAAAAGCCATTGAATTGACACCTCAAAAGTCTGTCAAACCGAAAGGGCCATTACACGATCTCCTCGTCAAAGCCAACCAGGAGCTTGGGATCGATTACGTGAACAAGTACAACTTTGCAGTATGTGGCAGCACTGGAGTTGGCAAGTCTACTTTCATCAACTGCATCCTCCAGCTGCAGCCTAATGGTAAAGCTTCTCCAAATCTAAAAAATCTTGTTACATATCTTCAAATATTTTTTGTTCTATTCTGGTTGTGCTGCCAAGGGTTGGTTATTGTCCACTTTATTGGCTCCCGAAATTGACTAGAGCAGCCAAGGAGGATTTGCTCAAGCTCAAGCGAATCCTTAGGATTCACTCAAGCAAATCCTCCTAATGGCAGGTGTCAGTTTATAGGCAGGTGTCAGTTTATAGGCCTGCTATATGCTTTGATTGTGCTTTATAGGTCTGCTGCAGGGCTTTTTAGGGTGATTGGATTGAAAGATTCACTTCAGCGAATCCTCATGATTCACTCAAGTGAATCCTCCTATGGCTTGGAGGATTCACCCAAGCGAATCCTCCTGGTTGCTTATGGGGTTAAAACTACTAACATACATGTCTTTGATATTTTGCAGTTGCTGCCAGGACAGATGTTGTCCAGAGTACATCAAGTATAAAAGGTTACAGCAATCCTCAGTATCCCTCTGTAGTGCTCTGGGATATGCCTGGTTCTGATGCTCCCAACCATCCAGCAAAGTCTTACTTCATGGATAACATGCTGTATGCCTTTGACTGTATTCTCATTTTAACTAGTGGCAGTTTTCGTCAAGTCGATAGCCTCATTGCTGCAGAAGCTACCCTGTGGAACAAGCCCTTTGTTATGGTCCGAACCAAAGCAGATGTGGATGTAACAGATATTTCCTTCAGACGGGCGAAAAGCGTAGACGAATCTGCTCGCATTCTCAGGGAAGCTGTAAAACGAAGCTTTGATGAGAAACGCCTCTTGCCAAAATCTACAGCTTTGTTCATCATAAGTTGTTTTGCTTTAAGCAATCATACGCCTAATCCTTATGGTTACAGCTTTCCTGGCATGGATGAAAAGCATCTCTTAAGTTATATGTATGACTCAGTAAAGCCGAGGTTTCCTACTAATTTTCTTCAAGGATCTAGTAGTAGTTCTCAACAATAACAACGATAACCTACTTCATTTTCGAGATTACAACTTCTTTCGCTCTGGTGCAATTTTCATTCTTCTCTCCATTTAGTTGGTCTCTTTGATCTTCCATTCTTCGTTTATTTGCACAAAAATTGGTGGCATGGATTTACAATCATGAGAAGGTAAATTAATTTTCATTCTTCTGTCTATTCTGTAAATGCCTACTTTTTTATAAGCAACTAATAACGGTGCCCAGCATTGCTGGGCATAAGTTGGAAGCTTGTAAATGTTTTGGGCGCAATGAGAAAGTATGTCGTAACTAGTAATGGTGCCCAGCGTTGCTGGGCTAATGTTGAGAAATGAACTTACTCGATTCAATCCACATACCCTTGCAATTTTCATATGAACTATCCCTATTGTGATGCCATGGATTTTATCCTTTAGATATTAATTTTGAAATGTATGTAGAGCTTATCAATACACGTGGTTACAAAAGCTAGCCTAGCATAGTATATGTTACTAGTAGCGGTGCCCAGCGTTGCTGGGCACAAGTCAAAATCTAATATAATTAGGCAAATCCATAAAAAGTATCATTGGGTTGTGGTTGGGTTGTCTTGCTCCTTAATTTCAAACTCTCATACATCATGCACTTTCCATCAAATTATTCTATTTTTGCATCATGTGATGAGTTAGATTTAGCATGATGGTGCTCAATATGATGATCGCTTAGAATTTTGAATGCCTTTATAATTTAGCAAAGATGATGGTGTTTAGTTGTTCCTTTATAGTTAGAAAGTTAAAGCAATTAATGCGTAACCTTTGAGTTCCTAAGTCTCAAGTAATAGGCAAAAAGGTATCTAATGTGGAACTTTTGAGTCTCTTAAGTCTACAATAGGCACAAAAGTCTAGACCAGCCATGAGTTTCTTAAGTCAAAATGTGCACCTTAGAGTAAACTCCCATTAAAATAATATAATCCAACGGTCACAATAGAATGTCTACATTTGAAATGTGTCTACGTTTGAAATGTTATCAATGCATGAAGTAACTATAATATACCTTTCATGCAAGCATCCAAACAATGAAAATAAAATGGTTTGTATACACGTCTCCGATGCTCATCAGATCATGTGGATGTCCCTTCCCATGCTCAACACAAATAGACCACTTTCAACCTTTGGTGCCTTGTGTAGCAGTTTCAACTCCCTCCTGAATATGCGACATTAAAACTGCTAGGCTAAAAGTTACCTTCTCAATGACACATTCGAAGGTGGGTCATTGATTTAAAACATATTTCCTACAGTTTGGAAATTCATGTATCCCTAATTTATCCATAGAAAATGCATACCTGTTTGCTATATGTAAATGTTCAAACATTAGCAAATTTAAGGAACCTATGAAGAACCTTAGAAAAATGAAGTACCAGCTGTAGTTACAAATACAACAAATATCTTGCAATTCCATAATCCTTTTGGGTCATCCGTGGTGATGCCTTCAAAACATATAAGGCCCCTCAAAACTATTTTGAAAACATCAACTATGGGGCTATAAAGCCTACTAAAGTTAATAGTATTGTTGTTCTAAAACCTGCATAGAGTCGAAGTTACAGCTCACTTTCATTCAACACTTTGTAGACACGTGTCTCCATATAGCTTGTCAAAGAGTGTTTGGCATTTTAATATAATCAAAGGCTGCATTAACATATGCAAGTTAAAACATTTTATTGTTATAATGCCTTTGCAGTTCATGCCGTACTCTTGTATCTGTATGCAACAACAGTACCCAAGACTCAACTGTTTTTTCTTCCCACAGCAAAGCAATTGCTTCGAATAAGATCTCCGTTCAAAAGTAGAAGATGCCTAGACTCAGAGTTACAGTTCACTTTCGTTCACTTTCAGAGTTTCAGAGTTACTCTTGTATCATGGTCTGTATGCAACAACAGTACCCAAGACTCAATTGTCTTGTCTTCCCACAGCAAAGCAATTCTTCGAATAAGATAAGGTTATTCTATTATTAATATAAATGTAAATGCAATTTGCAATGTTACATGTTCTGTACTTGAAACAAAGTGATTCTAGATCTCCAATTCTTATATATGCCTATTCTTTTGTGCATTTGCTACAAAGATTACAATCATTGAGAGGTTGTGAACTGTGATAAGCAAACATCAAAGACTGCAGTAGAAATATTTGGTAATACCTAGAAGATAGTGGCAAGTTGCTGTCTTGGACCAAGCTCTTCAGTTTGACCATTCCAAATGACATCGTAGTTTTGCAGACACTTCAATTAGGCCCATCAATTTCGCCTCAAAGTTGTTGGATGATGAAGTTGTTGATCACACAGTTCCTTTTACCCTGCAATTTACAATTCCTTCTGTCTTGCAATCTACAATTCCTTTTGCCCTGCAATCTGCATGCAAAATCAAGCACTATCAGCGTTTCGTGCAATCTAGGATTAATAATGCATGTATGTTCCTTACTTAGAGCTGCATTTCTAGTATGTGCATAAAAAATGAATCTCAGATGGTTTTACACCATATTGCAACAGTTTGAAAGAGTTGGAAACACGACAATCTAGAAAATCAAAGCCCTGCGCATACATAATAGTAGCAGCATTAATAACAACCTCCATGAATATTTGCTGCAGCATGTACTTTGAGGAAATAAAGTATGACAGGGATATGCATTCTCGGGCTTCTCCTTATGCAGTCTTGAAATAGGAGGATCATAACTTTAGGTCATATGACTAATACCCACAATTATCTCAAATTTTATCAAGGCGATCATCTCAGTTTGTCCAAGCAAACTATGCAGAACTAAAAAGCAAAAGTGGAAAGAGGCATTTACCCAGGTTGGAAGGATTAAATCCGGTGTGCCTACCAATCTACAGCCCCAAAGATGATTCTGTGACGCGGTTCTTGTTACGTGGTTCGTGTCAGTAAAAGAACCTGTAAGGCATCGGCAGCAAAAAAAGTAGCTCAAAAAAATAAGCAGGGTTTTCAAGTTCTTGTTCTTTTGACAAATCTTACAGCCGCTATATGGAGAGCGCTTTGAAATTCAACCCATACCGATTCTAAGCCTTTGTTTCCGTCCTCCAATTACACAGGAGCAATGCCGCCGCTTCTCAAAAAAAAAGCAGAAAAGCGGACGATGAGTCGCGATCTGTCAGAAGAAGAAACTGCCTAAGAATTAGCACAATTTGCAGAAAATACTTGCATATTTTTTGTGCAATAGAGATTAAATCAAGCCGACATGTGTTTCGAGCATAATTTCTCTTGTTCAAGAATGTCACTCACTATCCTGACCAAGCAATTCCGGCATGGTTATCAACTTTCATTCCTCTAGGGCCGTCGGATTTAGGTCCTTAGATTCAATCAAATCCTTGCCCTTCGATTTAGGGCTTGATACAACACATCAAAACATTATAATATAAGATAGGCCAAGGGTAGATAGGTAGGTATCATGCGTGCTTTGGAATGGCATATAAATTTACATCAATAATTCGTATTCAATATCAATGTATTGTTTGCATCTAAACTTGGATCATATTATGTCATGTCCTTATTACAGGTTTCTTAGGGAGTCCTTTGTCAAGATAATTTTGTAACAATGTTTTATCCTATATCCTATATTATAATATTATCCTATGTGTCATAAATCTTGCCCTAGATTGAACAACCCATGTTCATTTGAACAATCCGACCGTTAGTTGCTGGAAAAGAAAAAAAAAAAAATTGGCGCATCGAACATAGGCTATGTTTTTTCTTTCTTTTTTTTTTGTTGGAGGTGGATTGTTGGCTCCAATAGCGATAACATCCTACTCTATGCTTCTCGCTTTATGTGCCCGTGGACTTCTCATTTCCTACTTTTGGTTTCGCGGGTTGTGGGATCCTCGTACAATTTTGTGGGAGTGGACTGCTTGAATATGTAGCACAATAACAGGGTTACTTTTAGATTTTTATATACGCTTTTCACGGTTTTTCTACGATTTCACAGATTCTGGCTGAGGTGTACTAAATAGTATTTTCAGAGTGCACCCTTTACGGGTCAGTTGATTTTCGCTGGTCGGAACAACTGAAAAGGTTGTTGTCTCTGCGATGTGTTGTGGCATGAACACCGCCAAGATGTGTATGCATGTGCATGTGCATGTGTGTGCATGTGCATGTTCATGTGCATGTGCATGTATATACATGTGTAATGCGGTATCAAAAATGCAGTATCGCAAAGGTAAAGCGTGCTAAAAGGCAAGTATGTGCAATGCAGGACGCTACACATGTAAAAAGATGTATATTTAAAGACGTTGTACTCTCGCTCTCTCTGGATTCTTATTGCCTGAAAGGATTTTACTACTACGATGGATTTTTTGCTCACACTTACAGTTGCATTTGCTTTTTAGTGTTTCTCTCGCTAGCATAATGTTTGTTTTACAAGGCATGTATTTCCCTGATTCTACAAATGTAGTGTCGCGAAACCCTCTTTGTTTCCCTTCCTAAGATTTGCCGCAGATTCAAGTTTAGGCCCTCCTCGCTTGCTTCCAACTTTGGATATTCCCCGGGTCACTGATCGTTTCATAGCAACAAATTTTAGCTTCAATCAACAAGCGGATTCTTATGTGCACACAACATCTGATTATTCCACTTTTCCATGTCACGCAGATCAAATAAACAAAGGCTACAAGAATGCATCACTTATATTGTGGTTCGAACCTTTAATTGAACCATAAGTCAATCATGCATTATCTTTAAGCTAGAGATGGAATATCCAAATCATATGGATTGATAAACAATGGTGCTCACAGGAAAAGAGAAATAGTTGTAATGAAGTAACAATACGTAAAGATAATAACAGGGGTTTTCTTTGTGTTGCAAACTTTATGACTTTCGCACAATGGGATCAACTGCTCTATTCTTATGGTAACTTTACTTATGTTCTATTTATTTTATTGTGATCAAATCTAAAAAGCTACAGTGATGAAAGCCCCCAAATGAACAATTCTAGTTTTTCCCTGGTTTGAATTCTAAAATTTTTGTCACATCCGGACGCCCCAAGGTCCTCGGCCGCAATTTTTTGCAACACAAACCATTAACATCCAACATATAAAAATTAAATCCTCCAACACATAACAACTAACACATAACAACCATTGACATTAACAACCAAATACATAACTATCATTGACATTAATTAACACAAACCATTGGGTCCAACATTTAATTAGTAAATCCCCTTAAACCCCCTTTGTTTGGGTGCATATTCACACCTGGGTGACGAGGGGCAACGGTAGAGTCGTTGGATAGGCATATTCACCCCTTATTCCTTAATCTATACCGCGACGCGAGAAGTTCTCGCTTGTGGGTATGCAAGTACAAAATTTGCTATATCAGATAACAAGTTTCGCAAAATACTATAAGATTTCAAGCGAATACTATATGGTTTGTCCGCATGACCACCCAGCTTCTCAAAAGGGTTAATCTTCAAGTAGCTCCACCTACTATGGCGGTGATTTATAGAAACTTCTTTAAAGCCCTAAGTCTAAACTCTTCATCTCTGGTTGTAGGATCCCTGTGTTATTATCTACTACTAATATAATCATGTCTGAAGCAATATTACATGAGGCCATGCCGTTTCCAAGGATCTAATCAGTTGGGTTCATATATAAAATCGATTAGACGCATTTCTACATCATATATGGTCGAGTTTAGTTCGTGGCATGCTACTTAAATTTGCTAAGGCTTCCCCGGTTCGATTGCGGTTTGAAAGCTCTTCTTGGAGCTCAAGTTCACCATCTCTATTTTGCATAGGCTTCCTAAGATTAGCATTTTTGTACTAGCTTTTGGGAAGGAGCATCTTGATTATAAAGTATCTTGGGATTTTAATGATCTAAACCTATCTTTAGTTTAACTGTGTGGAAAGTATCCCCTGAATGTTTTCGCTTGCATTTGGTATGCCATTGGTTTTGATGCATATCTACTCCCAGGTAAGCCAAAAATACATGAATTTTGAGTCACGCGGAACCCGCATTGCATTCCAAAATGGTTATGATTTCGTTCTTGTATCATGTGTGTGGGATGGCCCTGACCGCCATAGCTAGCCATAGCTACAAACAACATTTTTTCAAGGAAGGAAACCCTCCGGCTTGGTTCTATCTATGTGTAGTAAGATCATTCCTTATTCTACCTTTGCCTCCCTCCTTCCTTTTAATTCAAATTTTCTTCAAAGAGCAAATAGGCAATTTATTTCTCGAAAGCAAGAAAGGCCAAGAAGAGATATAGCAAGCCCAGGTTTGGAGCAAAGTGGGGGCACTGATAAAGAGATTTGGGTGAAACATGCATTTCGAATCGTGCTTTGAAAAATCAAAGATAGCTATTTACAAAATATTAATGCAAGAAAATGCAAAAAGGCATTTGCCATTTCGATTTTTTTTTCCTCAGGCACTCAGTTTCTAATTTATACATTTAAGGTTCATTTGCAATGATGACTGACAAAAGTAAAGAGTAGTGATCAAATATAGAGTGAAACAAGACTGCCCATTCGAGATGAGATATGCAAGAAAATGGCATTTCTTGCAATTGCTTCTATTCTTGCAATAGGAAGGTATTAAAAGGATGGTGTTTTGCATCCATCTTTATATTATAATGTTATACCATATTGAATGGATCAAGCCCTAATTTAAATGGCCAAGATCATCCGATTAAAATCATAATGATTTATACACACTACCTCCCCACTCATCGATCACCATGATTTGATCTCTTTAAGGAAAAGAAAAGGAAAGGGGAGGAAAGGCACGAAAGTAAAAAGGGAAAAGGCATGGGAAAACGGAAGAGGAAAAATGACAAAAAAGGGAAAAGCAAAGGGAAAAGGAAAAATTATAAAACATAGAGAGGGAAAAGGCAAACGGGAAAAAGGACGTTCCAGGGTAAAAGGGTGGGAAAAGGAGAAAAAGGTAAGGGAAAAGGGTGGGTTAAAGGACGAATAAAAGTACATGGAAAAAGGGAAAGGGAAAGGAAAAAGAAAAAGGAGATGGAAGAGGGAAAGTGGGAACCCAAAAAGGGCACGAGGAAAAGAGCAAAAGAAGGGAAAGGGCATTGGAAAAAAAAAAAAGAGGGAAAGGGGTGAAGAAAGAGGAAAAGAGAAGTGAAAAGAGAGCATCAAAAAGAGAAAGGGAAAATGTTAGAGAACAAAAGTGGGAGGAAAGAGGAGAAAAGAGGGAAAATGGCATGAAAAAAAGGGAACTGAAGGGGAAAAAAAAAAAGAAAGGGGAAAAAAAAAGGAAGATAAAAAAGGCATCGGTGGTGAAAAAGGGAAAGAGGGAAAGGTTGGGAAAAGGGAGGGGGGGAAAGATGAATGGCAGGAAAAGAGTGGAAAGAAGGGGACTAACAAAGCCAGAGGGTATGAGAGAAAGCGGCGGAAAAAAAGAAAAAGGGAGATGGAAAATGAAAAGGAAACCTAGAAAACTAAAAGACGCAAAAAAAAAAGGGGAAGAGGGAAATGGTGAAGAAAGAGGAAAAGGGAAGCTAAAATAGTAATTGAAAAAGGAAGGGAAAAGGTTAGAAAGAAAAGGTAAGGAAAGCGGAGAAGGAAAGGGGAAAATGGCATTAGAAAAGGGACAGAGAAGGGGAAAAAAAAAAGAAGGGAAAAAAGGAAGGTAAAAATGCATTGAGAAAAAGGAAAGAGGGAAAGGGTGGGAAAAAGAGGAAAAGGAGAAAAGGAAAAGGGTGGAGCTTAATAAATGGAAAAAAAGGAAGACAGGAAGGGAAAAAGGGCATGAGAAAAAAGGGAAGAGGGAAAGGGTGAGGAAAGGAAAAAAAGGACGGGAAAAAGAGCATGGGAAAGGAAAAAAAAGGAGAAAAGGGAAAAGTGGAAGATGGAAAGGCAGAGGAAGATGGGAAAAAAAAGAAAAGGGACACATAAAATAGATGGAGAAGTGTGAATGGGAAAAGGCATAAGAAAAGGGAAAGAGAGCGAAAAATGAAAAAGGAGCACCTGGAGAAAATTTAAAATGGTGGGGAAGGGATGAAAAGGAAGGGGAAGGAAAAAGAAAAGGAACCTGGAAGTGAGAAGGGAAGGGAAAAAGGCACGAAAGTAAAAAGGGGAGAGAAAGGAAAATGGCAAAAAGAGGGGAAAAAGAGCACAAGATAAAGAGGAAGATGATGGGGAAAGGAAGAAATGGGCCACACAAAAATCTGGGGAAGAGAGAAGAAAAAAGGGAAAGACAAAACGAAAAGAGTGGAAAAGGAAAGGGAAAACAGAAAAGATGAAAAGGGAAGAAAAAGCCTATCGAAAAAGGAAATGGAAGGAAAAGGAAAGGGAAAGGGAAAAAAGGGGAAGGGAAAAAAGGAAGGGAAAGGAAGGGAAGGAGGGAGAAGGGGAAGAAAAAAAAAAGAAAAAAAGGAGAAGGGAAAAAGATAATGTGTGAGAAAAATAAAAAATAAAGAAAAAGGAAAAGGAAAAAAAGGGAGCACAAGAGGGATAATGAGGAAAAGGAAAACAGGATAGGAGCGGTACAAAAGGAAAAGAAAAGGGTACTAAATGCACAATAAAACCTTTATAGCTCAAGTAACACTCGGGCTTGGTTTCTATTATATGATTTACGCAAGAAGTTTAGGCCGCATTAGGTTTCCGCCCACACAGTAATTTGAATTATGTGCTCAAAGAACGTCAAACGGCTACTATCTTTATATTATAAAACTATTATAGCGTAAGTATGTCATGAATCAAACCCTAATTTGGACAGTTGAGATCATCTATCCGAAGGCTGAGATTTGTCACAGAACTTCCTACCATCATGATTGGTCATGCTTTGATCTCTTAAAAGGAAAAGAAAAAGGAAAAGGAAAAAGAAAAGGGACGAGGAAAGTGGAAAAGGGAAGGAGGAAAGAGAAAAAATGAGGGAAAAGGGCACGAAAAAGGAGAAATAGAAAGCAAAAGAAAATGAAAGGAATAATGACGCTGACAAAAGGGGAAGAGGGAAAGGATGAGGACAAGAGGGAAAATTATAGCGTAAGTATGTCATGAATCAAACCCTAATTTGCACAGTTGAGATCATATGTCCGAAGGCCAAAATTTGTCACACAACTTCCTACCATCATGATTGGTTATGCTTTGATCTCTTACAAGGAAAAGAAAAAAAAAAGAAAAAAAAAAGGGACGAGGAAAGAGGGAAGGAGAAGGATGAAAAGAGAAAAAAGGCGGGAAAAGGGCATGGAAAAAGGGAAAGAGAAAGCAAAAGAAAATGAAAGGAAAAAGGAAAAGGAAAAATGATGCTGAGAAAACGGGAAGAGGGAAAGGAAGGAAGTATATTTTAACGTCCACGGATGAGAACAAGAGGGAAAGAAAAAAGGAAAAAAAAAAAGAGGAAAAGCGCGGGAAGAAGTGAAGGAAAATGGGAAAGGGGGACAAAAAGCAAAGAGAGGCTGGGTAGGGGAGGGAGAGCAAAAAACACCGAACTGGGAAGAGAGAAAGTATTGGGAAAGGAGGAAAAACGAAGGGAAAAAGGGAGGGAAGAAAGGGAAGAGAGAAAAAGGAGGGAAGAAGGAAGGGAAAGGGGAAAAAGAAAAGATAGGGAGAAGGGAAAGGGAAAGAGAGGAAAAAAAAAGGGGAAAGGGGTAAGGAAAGGGGAAAAGGGAAGGCACGGGAAAAGACAGTATGAGAAAAAAAAAAAAAAAAAAAAAAGACTACAGAAAAAATAGAAAGAGAGAAAGGGTAAGAAAAGAGAAGAAAGAGGCCGAAAAAAGTGGAAGAGAAAACAGGTAAAGGGAAAAGGGGAAAAGGAAAAGATAAAAAGAAAAAGAGAGGGGGGAGAGGGGAAAATGGAAGGGAAAAAGGGCACGGAAAAAGGGGGAACAGAGAAAGGCTTGGAAGAGGAGGAAAAGGAAAGGGAAATAGGAAAGGGGAAGGGAAATGGGGACGGATGGAAAGGGGAAAATAGAAGCGAAAAGGTAAAAGAAAAAGGGAAGGTGAAATGGGAGGGTAAAACATGAAGGGGCAAAAATGTGAAAAAAAAAAGGAAAAAAATAAAAAGAAGAATGGGAAAAAGGAAAGTGTGGAAAAGGGTAAATGGAGAAAAGAGAAAAAGAAAAAATAAGAGTAAAATGGGAAAATTGAAACGGGAAGGGAAGGGAATAAAAAAAAGAAAACCAGCCTAAACTAGAATCACTAGACTAGACATCTGCCTTGGTTAATCCCTTAGCAGTATTATCACCCTGATTCTAGCCTGAGTATGAGGGAACGGGGAAAAGGGAAAAGAGAGGAATAAGAAAAGGGAATGAACAATGCGTGGGCCAATCTATGGACATTGTTGTTGTACTTTTCCATTTAGACTAGGAGTTTGTGGTATTTTGTATGGTGTACTTTAAAATTAGGTTTCTAATGTATTTGTTAACATATGTCGTATTATGCTCTCGGTCGAAGGGCGAGATTTGGTTACAATGAGATTTGATTATATTTACAAGATTACTCCTTGTATCAGATATGAAATTAAAAAATGCCTCTATCCTAAATGTATCAACAAAATTCATCGGTTTTTGGATCTCTTTTCCCGTTACTTCGAGACAACTACCCCCCCTTCTTCGCCCTTCCCGTTTTTCCATGTTTCTACGATTTGGATCTCTTTTCCCGTTACTTCGAGACAACTGAGCTTCCATTTCCTGATCTAATACACAATTATATGTTATGGTAGCTTTTATGCAACTTCATTACATGTTAATTAGAGGATTTTATTTGAAGCTACATCTCCAGGTACACGTGTACATGCATGTTGATTAGAGCATGTAAAGTTTTATATTTATTGCATGTTTATGTGTCTTTATTCGTTTTTGCTTTAAAGCTATTGATAAGTGGAATATTCCATGTACACCTTAAAAGGTGATTCGTCACTGAAAACATAAATTTATATGGCTTTTCCACTTGGTTCTCATATAATTTGGACCATGTATTCAATTTGTCATATGCTGAATGTATTTCTAGGTCGTGCACAACTATATAACCCATAGATATACATGAACTGCAAGAAAATGTTGGCTATTTATATTTGGAGATTACATATTTGTATGGGATGAAGCATGAGTTTGTTATTGGTGGAGGATATTTATATGGCTTCAAATTTATCAATATGCCACTTGATGTAGCTACCTATGACAACAGTGGCGAGATTCATAAACAATAGCTGTAAGCAAAACATTTTTGTATAGCGTGTATTATTGAAACATGAAGATCTTAGACCTTCTTATATTATGTTGTTTTCCATGGACAATGTCAAGCCTTTCACGGAGTTCAGCTATGACTATAATTACATTATTGGTAGAGGAATATACCCTCATGGCAAAGAAAAGATTAATTTGTTAACAAGCATCATGGAGCTCAAATCGAACAATAGGTTGCATTGATGTGATCTTTTGCCCTTCCGCTAACGAATGAAGTATCTGGATGGTAGTTTTGATAGCTCAACAAAACTTCCAGCCACTAATGGACAATGCTCAAGTTAGCTTCATTTTGTTCTTCCATGCTGCTATGCATCTTATTGAGAGAGAATCCAATGTTCATGCGTAAGTAACATGCCCCTAAGTGAAAGGTCGCTCAAATAGACGATGACTATTCACATACAACAAGAAAAGCGTAATTTTTCTTAGATCTACAAATATATCTCCAAAGGAGATGTAGTGGATAGTAATTTTGCAGTGCTACCTATCAAATGGTTACCTTGTTCCTATTCCTAGAAATGACTCACATGCAAATGACAACACACAATTTGAGCATTACGAGGAATGTTATATTACCATAGAGGAAATGCAGATTCTCCTACTGCTAATAACAACTTGTTGTCCAAAAGATATGATAGAAAAGGCAAATTGTGGAAAACATAACCATTTCATAATTGAACCTGAAGTTTGGAAAGATTTCTCTTTCATTGGGACCTATAACTTCTGACAATTGCTTCCTTTATGTTCCTATTATACAACAGGTATTTGGCTCTTAGGTATTTGCTCGATATCCTATCTTTCCGCACCATGGAGGAAAATTGGCCCATTTGACAATAGAGTCGAATTCTCAGTATTAGGGTTTTGCTTGAAAATTTAAAGTTATGGTTTTTGGTAGCTGTTTTGTATTTCCAATAGTTTGATTGTCAAAAGAGAACCATTGGTTTTTATGTCTAAAACTTTTAAGCTCTATTTGTAGCTTTCTCAATGGATCTAGCTTTTTACCATGAGTAATGTCAGTTTTACACTTATTTTCCTATAATAATGAATAAAGAACATCATTCCCTAAAAAAAATGGCTTCTATTGTTGCAACATGAAAGCACTAAGACTGCTCTTCCTAAGGTAGGCACACGAAAATCTTTAAATAGAAGTATACAAATATATTGTTGTAAATAAACATTTCAGTTACCTTGCAGGCTAAAGAGGTACGAAGAGTGGCAAAGAATATAATTAGCTTGCAAAGAGGTTAGTCTTGTTTTCAATTTTGTCCCTTATGTAAATGCATTTAATTCGTGCTATGATGCATCCATAGTCCATTAGCACATTATTTAAATAGAAAGATTCCAATCATACATAGTATACATACACACATATAGCTTCAAAATTGGATTCCTAAACCAAATAAGCAAAGCTTGCCAGACGTCCCTTGCTCACGCATGCTTCATCATACGTAACTGAAGTTCATCCTCCCCAACTCGGGCCGACATGAGGTCGCTGCCCACCTAACATCGACCTTTTGCTAACAAAGAAAGAATCTAATTATGGGGAAGAATGGACGGTCATCTATCCCATCTCCCCATCGGATCTACCTAGCTGGCGGAAGCACATCAAACATGAGCAAATAGCATCAAAGACATACATATCCGGCCAAGGGTGGCTCACCATAACATAAATATATGTAACAACAAATATCAAGAATATCAACATAGAATCCTACCCAAGCCCCTCGATTCATGGGGATTGATTATTGATGGCTTGGTCTCCGTAAGTCAAGCAAGTGCATGTAATTCATGGCAAAATGGATTTCGCGCTTGGCATAAGAACATGGTTGTTGGGTAGACCACTCCATCCTCTTGTGCATACTTTAATAGGGTTGATAAGTTCTGAGACTCTCACCGTAGCCTACCGGGTGCAAGGGCCAAGAGGTTACCTCGGGTTGCACTCCCCACCCGGCGAGGCAGAGGGAGATCACTCCCCTCCCGCAGGCAGCGCATGCCCATCACAGCTACGAGGGCCACCGCCCGCTCAATAATGACTCTTGAACCCCATAGAAGGTGACGAACACCCAGAGGTGTTGAGCTCCATGCCTTGCCCACACGCGAATGGCAAACCATCGCCTAGCGGCGCAACATCCTTGGTAGGCTTTACACCGTGAGGGATCTAGGTGCAATGGAACAAGTCCCCCTTTATCCGGCCGGGTTCAGTTCCGCTTCACTCACAAATGCGGGCTCTTATGCATCGTGCCGCATTAATTCGGGGAATTCAATGAGGCTATTCAGATATATTTACTCAATCGGCTTTCTGTGGTCTCTACCCCCCCTTCCCAATACACGTGGAGTGCAGAGAATAGAACACCATCATCCATAGAACCTAAAATACAGAACATCTCATCCTGGGTTTCCACCTAAAAACACACATGGTTAGGTTCCTTTGTTAGGCCTTGTGATCCTTTCTAATCTATAAGGTCTCTAAGGCTGAACTAACATGCTAAAACCAAAATTACGTTTTACCAAAAGTTGGCATTGCAATAAACGTATCAGACATTTGTGTCGATATCAAAGTGGGACAAATCTCACCTTTGGGACCCGTGATCAAATGCACCACACCGACAAAAAAATTTCATTGAATCACAGCTAGATCGTGAGGAAGGGAAAGGGGAGAAGTTGGGGAGAAGTTGAGAGAAGTAAGAAAGGGGTTGCTAGAAGAAGGGGAGGAGGAAGTTCAAAAGAGGGGTGAGAAGAGGGGCAAGGGAGGTGAGAGGAGTGGGGTGCAAGGGAGGAGAAGAGTGAGTTCCCAAAGGGTGGGGAGAAGAGGGGCAAGGAGGAAGTGGCAAGGGAAGGGTAGAGAAGAGTAAAGGAAAGGAGGAGAGCAAGAGTCTCCCCACCCTCCAAAAATAAAAATAATAAATACAATATTCATAATATAAATAAATAAATAAAATAAATTACAAATTAATTAATTAGAGGACATATATAAATTAATATAATTAGTTTGTCAATGTAATTAAATAAATTAAATATATAAATTAGAGAAACATTTACTTGTGTCAATATATACAATTAATTAATTTAGCCTAGACATTAATTTGCCTTAGACCATTTCTCAAGTATAAGCAGAATGTATGGACCTAAGCTAAACTTCAGAATGTGTAAGGCTTGGTAAATGTGCATGGACTGCATCACAATGTTGAATTGTAAAACTATTGCGTGTGTGTTCAAGAAAGCAAATGTCAAGAAATAAAGGTCCGCGAAAACAGACACCACGTAAGAATGTTCCTGAGGACGTAACAATACAAATAAAAATTTCACAATCAAATGGTCCTAAGACAAAACCCAGCTACCCAGCTCAATAATTTCCGATCTTTATTTGCAGCAAAGAAAGAATACGTAATTTAAAAAATCCCCTCGCTTGTGCTTCCTGCGATAACTTCGACATAAAGAACAAGGCGTGGCCTTTCATGTTCGGATGCCAAACAGGGCGGCCTTTCATGTTTTGATGCCAAAATAGTGGCGGGCTTTGCATCTTTGTCTCCGCTTTGCTCTCATTCCGCTTCTTGTTTGATCCATCCGCTTCATGCCTTGTTTCGCTGATTCGCTCGCCTTCTTCTTGCTTTCTTATTTGCTACATCTCTCGCTTAGAGAGCCTTTCGTGGACTTACCTACGATAAAGATAAACGGGCAAGAATAAAGATCCGCAAGTAATAAAGATTTAAGAGCCGCGGTTTGGTACCAGATCCGCAACAATCCTCGGGCGCATGTGTCTTGAAGACTTACTTTTTAGAAGCCACATTCGAGACTCCGCTTCGCTCTCTGAAGAATAATATCTACTAGCTTTTGCTTGAAAATCCTCTAGTATGCCGCTGATTTCATCATAACTCATCATACCACAAATTTGCCCATAGAAAACTCAAGATCTTTCCCAGCTTGTTTCTCCTTACAAATTTACTACTTACAGCCTTGCTTAGAATCAGCTAAACACATTTATACATCCAAATACTCCTTTGATTCGGGCAAAGAATCCAAATACTTTCCTTTTTCCAAGAACTCGCCAAAATACTTCATAAAAAGCCCCTTCCAAATTGATCCGGGCGATTTCTTTGCTCGCAGCACGAAAAAATAAACTCACATTCCCATGGCTTCGACGGGCGTGTAAAGGCGCGTGTAGTTGGGCCTTTACCACGACGCCCCGTCAGTTTGATATCCCTTGAAACCAACAAGCTTCCACCATTTCGCAAGAGCCACCCCTTTTCTCGTAGATAAAAGTGAGCGAGTCACTTTTTTTCTGATGCAAGGTCGAGCAAGGAAGATGCAAGGCAAGGGAAGTTTAAGTCGGAAGATGTGGCTTTCCATGCAGATGCATGCAAGGTATCATACTATTTTTTCCTAAAAGATTGTGTACAAGTTTCTTATTGCTTATTGCCGGAAAGCCCATTATACGTAAATCAAAGGTGCTTCTTGTCGCCTTTAACCCGCCCAATTTAAATCGTGCATCGATGAAGAGAGCTCCCATCAACGCATCGTATCAAGATTTGCCGGCATCGAGGATGCCCTATGTGATTTAGAGCCACTTTTGAAGAACGTAATCTAAAGGTATGTACCAAATTTTAAATTTCAAGTATAGGCGGGAAAAAAAGGCGGGTAAACATTAATATATTAAAAAAGGGTAAACATTAATTTAAAAAAAGGGTAAACATTAATATATTAAAAAGGGTAAAGAGGAGAGGGTCCATTTGTTTTCTATAATGAGTACCTGTAAAAATACATAGCATATAGTGTCCATTCCAAGATACAAGGAGGGTCTATTTTTTCGTAGAAAATACAAGGGGATGGTCTATTTTTCGTGAGAAAATATATGGTGTCCATTGCGTCCATATGGTGTCCATACTGCAGCTAAAACATTATGCTGCCATGGTGCACGCTTAGGCATATATTCTTATTCTAGGTAAAAATTTAACTTCACAAGATCATGATATAATTTACACTCAGGTAACCCATTTTGAAGGTTCAAGACACAAAATGGGGACAAGTACATATTAATATATAGGTCTAATGCTAATAGATTTAATGCATAGTAGGTTATAATGTGCATTATATAGGTGCATATCTTATACACATAAGCATTAGGCATTACTTACATAGCTAAATATGAGCCCAATGGTCCCCTTCATATAGCTATGGGGAGGGTATTTTATGGGAGGGAAATTTATGGGGAGGGTATTTTTCATAGAAAATTTCCATAGGATGTTTGAAGGTTATTCTAATCTCGACTCGAAGCCGAAATTGCCTTTTTACTCGAAGTTGCCTTTTCACTCAAGGAAGTCGAGAAAGGGCCCCCAACTTGCATTTTTCGCGATTGCCTTTCTCGACGCGAGTCGAGAGTGCGCCAAAGCCGTAAAATGCAGTTTTAGTTATTAGAGTGTTTTTTCGACTCGCCGAAGTCGCAGAAAGGCGCTCAAAGCCGTAAACGCCAGCTCCAGAAAGGCTTCCATCGACCCATAAAACCTCGCTACTGCTTAGAGTCGCTTTTCGACTCAAGCGAGTCGAGAAAGGCCTTCCGACCCCTAAAACTTGCATTTTTGTGCCGCTTCTCTTTCTACTCGCGAAGTCGAGAAAGGCTCTGCCCTAAAACTTGCATTTTTGAGTCGCTTTTCTACTCATGAAATGAGAAAGGCCTTCCTCGACCCCTAAAACTCCTCAAGGCTTTTCCCTTTGAGTTGTCTTTCTCATGCCCGTATTTTCAAAAATGGCCCTAAGAACTATGTTTTTATTTTATTGCATGTAGCATCACTCGACCAATTTGATTTTGGTTCTTGCAAATTTTATCTCGACCAAATAGTACATGCTTGTGCTGGGGCCGACATCATTGACATACATCTGGCCTATAAAGGAACTCCTCATACAAATTTCTATCATCCTAGTTGCTCGCGGATTCGAGAGAGCTCCACGTCCTTTGCACTAGGTGGTTCATGTGTGAAGAGGGTGTACGATTGTGCCCATACGCATCACTCATGGTCTCTTCAAATCTTAACGTAATATATATTGTAATGTATCTATTTATAAATATAAGGTATCTCAAAACTAGTATTTTGGGTGATTACAAATGTGATTTGCATAATTTCCTTTTTGTTGGAATTTGTGATCTATTGTCTACCCACCTAAGAAAAAATAGAGCCAAAATGTCTAACTAAGAATCTTTTCAATTAGGAACTTGATAGGTCTAATGCATGTTTATGCTTGCATTGTTCTTTTGTTCCTATTAATACTATCCAAGAAAAACTGGAAGAAAAGTTTGATGCACACTAATAGACAAAAATTCCACTATGGGCCAGCTTTGGGCCTGGGGGTGCTTCTTTTGTGTAAATTAACAGGTTCAAAAAAAATGTGGGAATGGAATGAGTCCCACTTTTAATTAAATACTTTACTTTACCTAATCTTTTATTTACCCAGCTCCTCAATGTGTACATGCTTCTCGCTGAAGGCTTAAGGCGTACCTAATCTTGAGGATCATAGAAAATGCCTTGGCGGCGCCCTGCACGCGAAAATGGCGCCAGTATTCTGGCCGAATGGCTCTTGGAAGCCTAAATGCAAAACGTAGTGCTAGTTTAGGTTTTTCCTTTTGTTCTTCTTTTACATGACCTTTAGGTTAGGTTAAAAGGTCATGTGGGGTTTTTGCCATGTGTGGCAAAGATTAAATGCACATGTTTATAGACATGTGTAACATAGGAAGTTGCTCCCAGGGTGCGCAACCCCTTTCTGGGCTTTCAAGCATATATTGTCAAGGTGACATGTATGAGTGACGTGGGCGTATAATATACGATAATTCGGACTCGCTGGGCTCTTCGCCTTCTTCTTCCTCTCGCCCTCGTATAAGGTGCATCCAAGCCTCTTCAGTCAGCCGCCTTGCCATCGGGCTCGATGTCTAAGGGGTTGCAATGTAGGGTTCTCCCATTTGAGTTTACCTCATGAGATAGGAAGATGGCTACGGCCGCGTATAGAAAAATATCCCTCCTATTGACAGATATAGACATATAATTGAGCAAGGGTCACTTTTGTTTTCTAGATATTTATCTATGTTGGGGTGTCTTGCAGCTACATTCGGTCACCATGCTTGGGGCAAAATATCCTATGCAAGAGCTGGAACTCTACCATAGACTACCCTATCTTAGCATGGAACCCATATAATGTCTTGGTAGAAGGGGTGTAGTATTGATGGTGGCCTCCACATCAACCTCCTTCTCGAAAACGCGGCATCATTGATGCCGCCATATACGGGTAATCGCATCAATTATCGCCTAAAAGCAAAGTGGGTTGCCATGGTATATGAGCAAATTGGGGATATCAAACGTAGATGGGGAAGCGCCTTTAGGGGCCTCGAAAATCGGGCTTGGAGGAGGAGCAAAGGTGAGGATGCAAAATGAGGGTTGTGGTCTACTTATAGGCAAAACCCTAATTTTGGGAAATTTTTAGGGTTTGGGGAAACCATGATTCTAAGGTATTGCTATGCAAAAGACAAAGACCATGCTAAGGAGTATATCCTAAGGATCCTATTGCAACAAATTTCGCCTAATTTGGAGAAAGTTAGCCAAGTTAGGACACTTAGTGGTGACCCACTCACATTAGCAGGGGGGGAGTAAATCCGGAGCATGGGCGGATTTGATGGGCGACTTCAGTGGAGGGGTGGGGCCTTGCTGGATTCACATAGATGATGCCAAATATACAAACTGCGATAGAATCATGTATATCTCAGATAGATGGGATTGTGTCCTGTTTCATTTTGGATGTTTTGCCTAGTTTAGGGTCGACATCATTACGTTGCGCGGATCAAATCCAAGTCCGGGCGGATTTAACCGGGCGCACGGAGGTGGGCTCCATTTGAGTCTTGGCCGCCACTGCCAATCTAAGGGTCAAACTTACCAAACAAGGTGAGTTGAGTCAATGATGTGCCCCTTACTTTCTCAGCATTTGGACAAGTTTTGCATAGATCGTCGAATTATTCACACAAGCAGTGCTGGGATCAAATCCCCAGCCTCATGATTTGGTCTCATACAAGACTCAGGAGAGGTGGGGCCAAAAACACCGGTTTTGCTCCAAATTTGTTAATTTCAAATGCGTAACTTAGTAATACACCTTATTTAAACATGACAACATATTAATTCAACAAAATTATAAATTTAGACATTTACAAAAATTATTTAAATGACTCTAATAGTATTCCTTCTTTTATGTATTTAGCTGGGCCTCATGTCCTTGGCATGCATGTCACCCTTTTGGTGCTGGATTTCCCACGCCACCGGAAATCTTCAAAATGTTGTACTATGTGATGCTCGGTCAGCCTCCCTCGGAGTGCTACAGAAAAACGTGACCTCTTGGATTTGTTTTAATTCGAAATTTCGCGAGTGAGCTCTCGCTAAAGGGGCTCTAACGCGTGCAGCCATAGCCCTTTGAAATAAGTCCGACTTCCCAGCAAACCGCAAAGTACGAGTCCGCCTTTCTTCTAATAAGCTTCCTGAGTAGCCGGGTCTCAAGGGGCGGCTTCGTGGTGTTCTTCTTTTTGTTACCGCCCTCCATAGGTGACCTTTGTGTCTCTCATAATACTTGTACTTCGCATTTTCATGTACCGGTGTAAATTTTTAAGTTTCATCCCGCATCTCAAGCTCGCTTGAGCACGAGGGACTCCCCGCTAAGCAGTGCCTTGGCTTCTTCTTTTGCCTGCGCACGGCAGCTTTGGGGATGGCCACCTTGGGCACGTGGGTACCAAGCACCGCCTCTTCATTCTCGTCTGAGGGTCCCGAGCTCCTGCAAGTAGCTGGTGGGGAATTCTTTGCCTCCTCGCCCCACTCCAAGCCATGAGGAGGGAGGCTTATCGGCTCCCCCGCCCCCGGTAATGACTTATCTCCTTTATCGGAGTCGCCTGCTGTTCCTCCCGCCTCTTGGGCAGTTTTGGGGCCTTTCCCTTTATCCCGCTTCGCCTCCTTGCACTTTCTCCTCTCCTACTTCTGCCCTCCTTTCTTTTCGGTGCACCTCTTTTTCACGGCTACCCTCCTTGGTCTTTTGTTCCTGCTTTTGCCCTCCGGGCTTCCTTTTCCTTCTTCTCCACTCGATTCCTCGAGCTCCCCTTTCTCGCCTCTTCCTCGCAGCCTCTTCAGCATGGTTGGGCTCGGCCCCGGCCGCCGCCCCTCCGCTAATACCGCCTACCGCCCCCGGCTGCCCTGCGGTTGGGTCAGCCTTCCCGCTCCCGCCGCTCAAGAATTGAGACACCGGCGGCCTTCGTTGAGCCGCCCGCTTCAGCTGTGACTAGTGGCACTACAATCCGGGCAGCTTTGTTTGTGCGTGCTATGTTTTGGTTTGAAGTAATCCGGTGCTCGGCGTACTTCTAAAAATCGCCTTTCCTGGGACGGTAGCCGCTTGGTCGGAGGCCGAGGACAAATGAGGAACCCTAATTTTCTATTTATAGGTAGGGTAATTTAGGGTTTGACCTGCAATTCTATATTAGCCAATCTAGAGGTGTATTAGTGTAGATATGAGGAGGCCATTAGGTTGTTTAGCCAAAGATTCACTATTTCTATACATACAAGGCAAGGAGAAGCAAACTCACATGGGCGGATTTGGTCCTAAGCAAAGACTCTCGCGGAGGGGTCACTCATTTTTGGGTCTAATTTTCAATTTATAAGGTTTCTAGTGTTTTTTAACATATAAAACTAGCTAGAATCTAAGTAATAAGTTGAACTGCATCTATTAGATTAGCCAAATTATGCATCTAACTAGAACAACATGGTCCATCCTCGCTACTGCTAAGTGTGGGGAGCAAATCCGGTGCCCTGGGCGGATTTGGTCTAGGCGACTGCGGAGGGGTCACCTCTTCTCGGGCAAATTTTGCTGGGTTTTACAAGCGCCACAACCAAGCATTAACTCCTATTTTCTTTTGCACTAGAAATTGGAAAAACAAATTCCCAATTTCGGTGGTTCATTGGGTGGCTATTCCCAAGACTTGGAAGTCTACCGTTAGTGCCTATGGGAAGTGGTCGGTGCTCAACCTTGAGCACAAGATCATGCTCGATACCACTGTGATCGCCCCCTCATTTCCTCTACTTCTGCACACACCCATTCTAAGATCTAAGCATCTCCGCCCAAATCAAGTAGGGCCATCTAACCCCAAAGGAGCCAATGGGGAAGAGTGGATGTAATATTTAATTCCATCTCCTTCTGGGTCGAATCTATCCGCTAAGCGGAATAAACATGAGAGCACATAATACAAATATAACAACAGCAATCGCCTCGGCGCGGTGAACACATCATACCATCGTCAATACAACAACATCAACATGAATAATAACAAGAAAGGGGAAATCCTACCCAGGCTCAGACCTAAGTCATTGCGCACACCATGGCAATTGATTTACTTCTCTGCATAAGAACATAGCCGAGGGTAGCCCACTCCATCCTCCGCACACTTTGGCAGAGTGGGTTGAAAAGTGTTGGGACCTAATCAGCCGTGCACGTGAGCCAAGAGTGGGCCACCGGGTTGCATCTCCCCACCCCCTCGAAGGAGGCGGTGAGTGAGAGCCACCCTCCTCCGCAGGCTTCCATGCCCAACAACAACATAGGGTGGCTAGAGGGCCACCGCCTTATTCCGGACTTGAACCCAATGGAGAGTGACACATCACTCCATCTGCAATGAGCTCATGCCTTGCCCACACGCTACAGCGGCAAGCCATTGGCCTACATGGGATCCCCGTAGGCTTTACACACTAGAGGGATTCTCCTCGGTTGGGACACTGGCACCCCATTGCCCCGCCGGCCCCGTCCTCTACCCACAACCCTACGGGTTCTCGTGCACAGCCGCAGCGCGCAATTGGGGAACTAGTAGATTGCCTATAATCACCCGCTATACGTGCTTTAGGCCTCTACCCCCTTCTATACATGGAGGTCAGCGTATGAAATACCAACATCATCACAGTAACTGAAATGAAGATCAACATCTAATCTATCTATCTAACTTCTAGAGTTAGGTTCCTTTGTTAGCTTATGATTCAGATCTACAAGGCCTCTATGGCTGAAATGAATATGCTAAACTACCTTATCAGCTTCAGCCCAAAGCAAGTAACTTTGCACAAATGTAATGACCTGACACTGGTGTTTGACATGCTCTAGATCCCTCGTGAATGCATCCATGTCTCCGGGATCTTGCCAAGATAGTCAAAGTACTACGATCTCACAGTAAAGGCGGCTTTACAGCAGCCTCTGACAATGTGAATTTGGTTCTAGTTTGGCCTAATGGCCTCAAGAGAACCCCAAATGCGAGATGGGAAAGGAGCCCAAGGGAACCCTAAATGCAAAAGAGAAGAAAAGGTTTATGGTTTAAGGGGAAGCTCCTTATATAGAAACCCTTAGGTTAGGTTAGACACATTGGCCAAATGGGTTTAGCCATTTGGCAATGGGGTCCATGGGTTTATAATTATGTATGTTTATTTAACATGCACATTCGTTGCCCCTTAGGTGCAACTCTTGCCCCTAGGTGCAACCTTTCTATTTATCTTCCAAGTACATGTCACATGTGACATGTACGCAGGACGTGGGCAATATAATATAATGATTTGGGTCGTGATATTACGTCGAACGCTGCCAATCTTGGTCAACCAAGATCATTGCTCTGATACCATTGTGACACTTGCGCGATATACGACAGCCCACTATATATATCGAAGGAACTTCTCCATCCAATAGCAACCCTGTTGCATGGGTCCTCCATCTAATTAGCCCACATCTGGGATGGCCAAACAAATGAACAGAGGACACGAGGGTGTTATTCTGGGGTGTTCTCTATTGGCTTCTACATCAGTAGGAGCAAATATAACAACATAAGCACTAGCGATAGTATAACAACATGGCTACCTCGAAATCCATCCCATCGCAATACATCAAAGGAGGCTCCTATTCGTGCTCAGACTCAAGGAGTCGACTAACAGTAGGGAGCCTTTAGATAGATCAGACTGAGTTATGGCAATGACTTGGGCTGGCACTAGACAATGGCTAGGGTTGATCACTCCACTGCCTCTCCTGTGCATGAATGCTAAATCAGGCTATATGGTGACTGTAACCTATCTGGACATGTAATCTTATGGTATCACCCACTGATACTACTCCAGGTTGCATCTCTACAATTCAATGAGGTAGGAGGGTTGCATCTACCCTCCCAAATACAGTGGCTCACATATTCTTACTCGACTGAACTCCCAAAAACACAGGAAGTGACCCACATGAAGTGACCGGCTATAAACCTAGATGGAACCCTAGTAGCTACGCCCAGCAAGGTCCTCCTTCCACTTTTGCCACTGACCCCGTTATGTGGTGCTCAATCACTCCATAGCCTCCATAGCATGATGGGCTCTATGCATAGGCTACACATAATGGAAACTAATGGGTCTAAACTAGGAGCATCATCTAAATAATGGCTACTAGGTCTCTACCCCCTTTCCCAATACACAAGAGGTGCAAACATGAGATCAACCATCATATGTCAACATAACTTGATTTAACATGAATAACAATTAATCCTTCATCTAACTTATAATTTGGGTTCTAGAATGGTTCTACTAGAAGTATAAGATGCTAACTAATCTGGAATGCTAACTTAGGATCAATCTAGCTGCACCACCTGTAATACATGCCTCAAGAACCGCTTCGCCTACGGATCTCCATCACTTGCAGGTGGTTTGGAGTAGATGCTCCTCCCTCGAATGCGAGTACACTCATGAGACTGATGTTGCAAGCTATGTTGTTGTGCTTGGTCTCCTCTAATTGAGCCGTGAGAGCCTAACCGGATCGGCGAGTGGCTTCAAAAGTGGTCTGTGGATTTGCCTTTTATGTGTTATGGTTCACATAAAAGGCCATTTGGCTGCAATACGGTATGTCCATATGGCGGGTCACCTATAGGATGAAGCCATGTGAAGCATGAATTCATTAATTAGAGAAATTTGGAATTCTCGTTTAGCATGAAATAGGTTAGCGGGTAGCCATATAGTGCAAAAACTACTACCAATTGAGTAAAAGTTGGCATTGTTTCTGGGTACAAATTCTCGTGAAATGCTTCAAAGGTTATTCTGAAATATAATTTTACAAAATGCAATGCAAAGGTTCACAGCCAGTAGAACGTAGTAGGAGGGAGTGTTAACACTTCGCGAAGAAGCGTTTAACGCTTATGTTTCTCGCAGCCTGAAAACAAAGCAAAAATAATGAGCCTTTTATTAAAACCATATGAGAGCATCAGGTTAAAAGAAGGCACCGGTGGAGCACGGATATCACACAAAAATTCAAAGATTTAAAGCCATATAATTGTTACAGAGGATCGCGATCACATTATTTTAGCATTAAACATAAGGGTAAAAGATATGGGTAAAGACAAACCAAAATTCTCAAACAAAAATTTCCATTGAAGGAAGTAATATACAACATAATTACCGACAGCGTAAATAATTATTCTCGATTGTGTTTCGTGATACTTGATCGTATCAAAACCCATTTCATTGGCCATATGGTTGACATGTTTCTACCCAATTCCATAGCTCGTGGTTGTGTCCATCTCTCAATAACTCGTGACCTCTCCGAACTACAACACCCATGGCCTTTAAGTGACAAGCAACAAGATGTGAATCAGCTCCCCATTCTTCAATCGCTCCACCGATCAAGCCCTCTATAAGTTCCTTCTCCGGCGCAAGTAGCATTCTCACGCGGATGAGAGAGCTTCTCGCTTGTCAGGTGGTACCCTGAGCGCTCCCCGTGTCCCAAGAACCTACAAGTGGTCAATCTCCCGCGCCGTTGGTCCTTTCCATGTGCGGCCGGTGGTCTGCTTCATGTGTTCTACGCCCACGATTCAAACTTATGTTCACTGTCAAGAAAGGCATGTACCCATCAAGCTTCTCATTAAGTGCACTCAATTTCAGCGCGGCTCCAGGGCTTCTATACCTTTTTCCTCGCCTCTCTTCAAGCAAGCGCTTGTTTCTTGCATCTCTCTTCGTAGGACTTAGCACGTAGGTTTTCCAAAATGGAATCCAACTTTGATGTGATCGTTTTGGGTGATATCGATGTCGGGTTGAGCCGGATCAGGCTCACCATTCTCGCCGCTCTTCCTCAAACCCATCTGCGACTTGATTGGCTATCTTTTATCAAGCGCTTGGAAGAACGCCGAAACGCATTACCCTTACCTGAACTTTCGAAAGCCACGCCTTTTTGCCTTGCATAAGAGCAACACGAGAAGTCAGCCCCAAATTAAAAAGAAATCCGTAACACAAATTATCACGGCACCAAATTGCCCAACAATATGGTAGGCATAGGAGGTTTTCAAATCGCATTTCCAATACAAAGATCTCCTTCCATTGCCGCTTCATTTGAATCTTGGTTTGCCCGTAAAAAGAGTCCGAGCTTTTTTATCTTCGGCTTCAAGATCCTCATTACCTCGCTAGCTACTTGAGCAAGCAATGGTGTTGACTTAGAGCCTTGCCGCAGGAGATAGGTGAAGTCTAACCGTTGCATTGTGTGTTACACCTAACATCACCGCTAATGCACATATGACTAATAAAGCATCGATGTTCTTCACCCTTCTGCTTGCTCTCCTCCCATCCCACTTCTTCATAGGAACCTAAAGATAGGTAGCCACCGCCCCCGGGACTCATTTCCACTCATACAAGCAATTGGGCAAATTCATCGAAAGATGATAATGACCAAGTGATGTTCCCTGCACGCGGTAGCTATCCTTGTAAATAGATCTCGTATTTCTTTGCAATCCCATACCTTGTCATCCCTCTGAGTTAATAAATATCAAGTAATGATTCTCCTCATTAATTGGGAGGAAGTAGGATGCCATCCTTTGTCAATGCTTATGACAATATTTCTCTTTTCTTTCTTTTCTAGCCTCCTCCGGCTTTAGAATATTCCCGACCGGCCCGCAAAGTTGCCATGTGTAGGTTACCAAGTGTATGATCCTTGTTATAGTTGGGGCTCTTTACGATTCGTAGACGTAAGATTCCATATATCCAGACTGCTCACTCAAATCAGTGAAAGCTCAAGCAATTCGTCCTACCTATAGAAATCCTTTTGCAGCAAATTAGTGGCATAAGATAAAATTTCTTCATAAAAGTGAGGGTTCTGGCGTCGGGCCAAGTCTGTTTGCAATCAAATCTCCGCTATAACCCTCGTCAGACCTTTAAATAGGTCTTGCCTTCTATAATCTCATATCGAAGTACTGCGGACACCTCTCAAGATTCGACATACCTCGTGAGCAACCGGAGCCAGTCTTGTTAAAGAAGTCTTTGGATGGCTTGTCTGAAAGTCACCATGGTCGCCACTAGTTTACTTACTCACCCACATATGCAAGAACTTCCATTAACTTCTTTGAAAACCTTCTCATCCATAAAAATGAATTGTTTTTCATTCTTGGCCCTCGACTTAAGGTGGCTGCTGGTAATTTTACATGGAAATCGTTGTATAATTTCAAGGTTACTCAAGATCGCGGCCGCCAACTTGGCGAGTAGAAAACAAATAAATACCTTCCAAGTCGGTTTTAGCTGGCCCCTAGGTCCTCGAGAGGGCAAACCATGTTTTTCCTGCGTCAGGACGGTTAAGCTGCGCTTTTCAACAAGGGTTCTCTCAGACACGGTGTTTGCAATTACTTCATTGCATCGAATACTCAACTCTATATATTCTTTGTTCCAGAAGATTCGCTGGAGCAACTCTCATCTTCTTCTGGGAGTACTGGCAAATTCTCGCCACGCCGAACTCGCCGATGACCTAACAAAGGAGTTGTGCAAATACAAATACCGTGGGTTGCCGTAAATAATATAAAATTCTTGCCCTTCAAATCTTCGATTGCTCCATGTCACCCTCCCTCTGAAAGATAGACAACCGCGTTAGGTCAAATCTACATAACGAAAGTGTCCAAAAGATAAAGAATTAGCTTACTTGGTAATAGGGTCAAACGGGAACGACGCCAAATAGGGGTGAGGACCTCCGCTGGTATGTCTGCAGCTTTTAACCGTAGTTTGAACATGGTCATTTGACCGCATTCGCGGTGTCAAGTTTGTCGCGCTTCACAATCAAAAATAGAAATCTTTGTAAACTAATTAACCCCTAAGGGGTAGAACCTTTGAACTCGCTCAAGCTTCGAGTGGTTTGCTCTCACATCTTGCTGCCTCTTCGATTGAACTTCAACTCGACCGAATGCGTGTGCGTAGCCAGCGTCAATGCTAGTCTAGAGTGGTGCATTCAGAATCGGGGGTTGAGAATCAGCTGGTCATGGCTATCTTCATTAGGTGTCGATTCTTAAGGCTAATTCTGAAAGGAGGGAGTTTTTTGGAATAACCAATTGTATGTACTATCTCAGCCTTCGCAGCAATAGAAGTAGGGGTTAACAATACCTGAGGGGTTTCTATTCGTGGATTGTGGTTCTGAAAGCAATTTCTTTGGTGTCATGTTCCTCCCAAAGTAGCAATAGGTTTACGACTCTTTTTTCTTGGCCACGTTTCTAGCTAATTAGTGTCCATCACGGGAGGGTATCTTCTCGCCCCGAACTCTTCAAGGCACGAGGCTTTGTCTGTAGACAAAACTATTTCTCAGATGTCGGTGAACCCGAGCAATATGTCTCTGCTTTCCCCTTTATACCGGCTAAAGAGAGAGATTCATATATGCAACAAACCAAACATAACCCTCTTAGCCTATCGGGGACATTTTTCCCTGTATCGGCTTGTTCATTTTGTCGGGTCACACATAGACGGTCATAATTGCCCATTTTAAAATGTAATCTTTAAACCGCACGTTTGTGTGTCCCCTCAATGTCAGACATATGATAGCATCTTGCACATTGTTCTGCCTTCCACATTGCCACCACTATGCCAACTTGTTCAATCGCCCCCTCAAATTTTTCCAGCCCTAAATATGCAATGTGTCCTTTCTCACATCAATTTTAATGTGCCAGATAGCCCTGCGTAATCTCAATACAACTACTTTCATTGAAGGTTGAGACACGGACGGCTCGACATCCGGGTTCCCTAAGAGAGCAAGTGCCGAAACAAAGCCTATGGTGAGTGCCCGGTAGGTCAGAGCAATGTGGTGCAAGGAAAAGGTATGGCACTATCAGAGAACGCCATCAAGGGATCCTCAAGGCCGAAAGCAAAATTTAAAAATAGAACTCCATTAATCATCGCTGCCGACGCTGTGTAGCACTTAAGCACTAAGAAGAAAACACGGCCGCTGAACCTAATGACGTGACTACACCAGTACTCATGAAACATATAAAGAAGAAAATCTATACTCAAATGCACTACGATCAAGGACCTTGTTGAGCGTGCTATTAATTTATGAAGACCGCCGCCTAGAAATTACAAAAGTTCTATCAAGACCATACGCTGACCTTGGCTGAAAGGCCTATACTTATGAAAACAATAGAAGCTGAGTAGGCAAAGATCGCGGGCCGCATCTTGCCGAAATAAATGTTGTGAAAATACCTTCTCCGAGGGAGTCCTTAGGTGCTATGGGATCGCGCAAGGCACTGGCCGAAGTTCGAAATACGAAGCCTTTAGAGTGGTCGAGAAGGCGCCGGAGGGGCTATGCTTAGGCTACCAACTTAAATCGCGAGTCGTAATTTTGTTTTAAAGGTTTGAAGTTTCACTTACAGAACGCCGCCGCTGAAAATTAATTGCCCGCCTCATAATGGCGCTGTGAAAAAAACGTGTCGGCTTATAATGGTTGCCAGACGCCATAGCATACACGTACGTACGCACAGATTTATTCCCCGACATAAATGCGGCTGTATAATATACCCGTCCGGTAATCCGTGACGAAGGTCCTTATCCACTTGACGCCCGCTAGCTCAAATTCGGGCGCACTTCGACTGACATTATGCAAAACGGCAATGCCCCAAAAATCCGTTTACTTCTGACGACAAAGGATCAGAATTTGAATTCGAGAACAAACCCTTACCTGAGAAAGCGGAAAAGCCAATTCAAATTCTCATTGTTTTACAGATCTTCGAGGCGCCGGAGTCATACTTAAGCCGGGCCAAGTTCGCAAGGATTTGCCGCACTCGCAGATCCATTGAAGGCGCCTCGACGAGGGCGAAATGTACTGGAGTAATCCGGGCTTGCAATCCGCCATCACACATCTGCACGAATCGCATCGGTCTCGTGGTTTCGCAGGTGCGCTGCCTATTCTCGATGCATATCCTCAATCAGTGAACTCAACGCCTATGTTGCACTCAATTTCAATTATAACTACAACCTCCGAAGCCCCTCGCGACTAACATCACTATGTATTGCATGGATTGATAAGATACCTCCGGATACTTTGTTGCAACTATGTAAAAATAATAGATGTTCTAAGCAAACTGCACTCGTAGTGTTTATTATACAATGTAAACGCGTTTCGTATATGCTTTTCCATGTGGATGAAACTAAACACCGCTTTTATGACACCGGGTACTTCCGACGGGTCCCCGGCTACAAGTTGACGCGCTGACGCCAATCGCATTCTGTGAGGGGTATGGAGTACGCTTTATTCTCAGAAGTCACCGCTTAACTTTGCGCTCCACGAGATCGCTGCCTATACCTTCAACCATCTACACTTGCTATTGACCAATGAACTCCTGGGCCTATCGATAACTTTGAGTTGAAAACCACTAGCTGGGGCTCAAATGATTTGCAATTCCAGTTCTTATCAAAACAGCCTAGTGTGAATGCTTGCAAAAGCGCTGACCGCTGCTCTTACCCATGCTCGAGAAGATCAAGGTATGAGTAGTCCCGAAAGCATTTTTTATTTTTCGCCTTATTTTTGTGTGGCTTTATGATCACAAAGGTTACACGCAGGATCGCTGGCCGCCAGCTTATTCAATGACCTCTTGTTTGCGTGGATGGCTGATGTAATCTACCAGACTGGGAAAAAGGTGGCGTAAGGAAGAGTTCATTACTTCAGCCATCACACCGGGATCATTCCAGGGTATGGTTGTCGCTTCAATTGTGAATGGTTACCGCTTACCAATTCCTAAAATGGAAATAGAAAATGGGTGAAGTCAGGACTTTTGTGTTGTGGTACAAGAAGGACATTGTTGCTCAACTTGATAGGACATGAGGAAGCTTGCACCCCACCAGTCGATAAAAACGACAGAATCGGGCAAGGATTACCGTAGGGAATGAGGGGTTAGCCAAGAATGAGACGTAATCCACATGTGCAAGGGCTTTCTAGAGATGAGATAGAGTTGAGAAGGCGTAATACACTCATGCATGAATGCCGCTATACGGCTTATGCCTATGGTGTTATCGCTGCCGATCCAAACCATGTCAGGTCCGACGCGGAAGTTAGGAAGGCTCGGGAGAAATAAGCATTATCATGAACATTTTCCAGCCTGAAAAGATTCTATGCGCCGCCAAAGTTCGCGCGTAAAATGCCCCAACCGCATGACCTGTGAGATGGCCCATAGCCTCGTGGCTCGCTGATAACATTCCAGCTTTCTACTCTTGTGGTTGCGGTGAAGGAGAAGGATGTGAGAATGAACCTTACCCATTAGAACTAAATTGCACCACCAAAAGAGACCCTTTACAAGATGGTCAATCTGGAGACCCGTAACACTTCCAGCAATGTGAGTAAATGAAAGAAAACTAGTGCCTTCTAGGCTATTCTAGACTTCGTGTCATCACTGTAATGTGATGAAACGATAAGTCAGTAGTAAATTTTACATCCCGTGAGATAAATTTTGCATGAGAACCTTTTACTGAACATGAAGTCCCTGAAAGACAACTTTGCATATAACATGCTAGATCTTTGGTCCGGGAATGGTGTAGTCCGCAAACCGATGTTGAATAACAAATGTGTGTGTATGGAAAGCATGGCATAAAGCCTATGGTATTCCCATTTCCACTTTTACAAGTGGAAGAAGCTCTTCAATGATGGCTACGTAATTGCCAGAGCACGGAAATACTGGCTCATAGCTAAGGTCTCATACTTTACCGGCAATGTCATGTTATCTATGTTCATAGATGAAAACGCTAGAGACGATGCCACACCGCCGAAAATTACGAAGTAGGGTAGCGTATAAATAAGTTAAGAGGCTACTCAAATTTTGGACT